>CAUYRH010130023.1:0-21433 GCA_963574655.1 Perodicticus potto | reverse complement strand
GCCGACCCCGGGGGGGGGGGTGCCCCGGTCAACCCAGGGGGGGCGGGTGGGGGGGGCGGGTGGGGCCCGGGGGGGGGGGGGGGCGTGGACACAACGACACCAAGTCTTAGAGTGTGGATCTGGGCAGAAATGAGGCGCAGCAGTGTCCTGAGAGGGGGTACAAGGGCAAAGGGGTGAAACAACTGCCAAGTGCCAGGTGCCGTGACCAGCGGCTGCCATGACCAGCATGGAGGGGTGGGAGGGTGAAGGCCTACGGCAGGGCGTCCTCACACCTCTGTCAAAGAGCACAGGCAACATCCGGGGGTGACATTGTGGTGGTGACAGCACTCAGCGAGGGACGCCACCCTGTCCTGCAGAAGGAAGCCTTGACCTCTGGTTATCACAGACATGGCTCTGCCATCTCCTTACTGAGGCTGTGCAGAATCCTGAGGCTCGGCCCACGTATTCCTCTCTAGCTGCAAAGTAGCTCTTAGAATCCCTTTGTTTCATTTCAAATTCAGCAGACTGATGAGGATTCTCAGTGGTTACTGATTGACAACAATTTCTTTTTCTTAGAGCAGGTTCTGTCCCGTAAATCTATGGATCCATCCTCCACGTTAGAGCAGCCGTGTTGCTCTCATTCGGTTTCTTCTTTGTCTCATGTCTACCACTGTTTCCCCGATCATTGTAGACACGGCATCCTTTTCATTGAATTCGGCTCAGTTTTCTCATGCCCTGTTTTATGCCCTTCTGTGATGTCTAAGATCAGGGTCTTCTGCTTCTGATGGGGTCTCATTTTATTGTGTTTCTCTTCCATTTCTTTATTTAAATCATTTTTGTTTCAAACTATTAGGGGGCACAGTGTTCTGGCTACATGGGTGACTTGTACAATGCTGAAGTCCGGTTTCAGGGTGCCCGTCACCAGGACAGAGCACACTGTACCTGACAGCTCAGTCCTTCCCCGTCATCGTCCCCCTTCTCATGGCCAGCGGCCTTCACACCACCCTGTGCCCGAGTGCCCCTGCTGTTCACCTGTTAGTGAGAACGTGCGGTGTTTGTTCTTTCATTCCCAAGATACCTTGCTTGGAATTTCTCCAGTTCCATCCCAGTTACTTCAAATGATGTGATTTCCTCCCTTTTTCCGTCTGAGTAGTACTTCGTGGTAGATAACACATTTTCTTTCTCACTCACTTGTTGGTAGGCACCTCGGCTGACTCTTTGCACTTTTGAGTTCTGCTTTGAGAAGCGTTTGTGTACAGGTGCCTTTTTGACGTGTGTGTTCAGGAGGCCCAGAGGCTTCTGCTTCTTCCCCCATGGGAAGCACTTACCTTACCATCTACATTAATGTCTAGGCTCCCTTAAATAGAATGTTTAAAGAGCAGATGTCAAGAGACGAAGTTCTTCTGCTAGCACTTAAACTATTTTCAAGAGGAAGAAAAAAATTTATCTACCTATTACGTTTTTTTCCATTTTGAGTTCACTTAGGATTACAAAGTATCAGTGTCTGAGACTCTGCAAGAAAACTTACCTGTATTTACAGAAATGGTGGCAGGTACCAGAAGGAATTTTTTGTCAGATGAGGTCTCCTTACAAATTGTTTCCAAGTATTTCTTTCTCCAAACACCAGCATTACTCACATGCACCAGTAATTTTACTTTCTCAAAGATACTCGAGGGTACAGAGGGTGCTTAGGGTCAAGTGGAGTGGTAGGTGACCTCTGAGAAGTGGGTCGGAGCCTTGGGGGGGCACAGGTGTGGCCAACCCTCCGACCTAACCAGACAGAATGCTGCTGACTCTGCAAAGCCTCATTTCCACTCAATTTAGAGTCAGAAATCTAGACAAATACCCAATCCAGTAACTTTCAATTGCCATCCTCTTTATAGTGATTATTTGTGATATAAACCATTCTACAGCTATTTCAGGGAGTCAGAGGTCATGGGAGAGGAATACACAGCCCTCGGTTCAAGAACAGGTTAAATGTTCCGGGATCCTGATGGCATCAATTTAATTCTCATTTACTCACTAAGATTTGCAAAACAGAAGCAGGAAGTATTCTAAATTAATTCACAAAGAGCTCTGGCTCCCAACCGCAGAAGAACTCCGCCTATTACAGTTATTTCCAGGACGGGCTGGAGGCTGAGGCTGACTCAGAAACCCGTTTTAGACAACCCACTGCCAAGACCAACTTTTCAAGCAGAGGAAATTACAGTGAAACCCCCTGGGACCCTTCCTCCCCTGCAATGAGTTCCAGCGCTGCAGAGGAGCACAATTTCATTCTACCAAGGATCTTTTGCTCAAGTTTACATAAAAACTTCAAGGCCGGAGACTGGTCTTCAGCCCTCTGAGGAGGCAGTGTTTGCCCCACCGGGTGTTTTTCTGTCTTTGCACTAACTGATAGCATTTTCTCTCCCTGTGAGCTCCTGTTCTAGTCCCACATTTTTCTGGGAGCAGCTTTCCCCAGTTCTCTTCCTTCCTTTTTATTTCAAAATGCTAAGGGGGCACAAATGGTTTTGGTTACGTTGATCAATTTTGTAATGCTTGATTCCTGGCTGTAAGTGTGTCCGTCACCCAAATACTGTTTGCTGTACCCGTCAGGTAGGTCTTTACCACCCGGCCCTGCTCTCCACAGTTTCCACTGCCTTCTGCCCTCTCTGTACACCTGTGTGGTCACTGGCTAGCTCCACTCTAGTAGTGAGGACATGAGGGGTTTAACATTCTTGGGACACTTAGGATAACATCCAAACCGCTGCAAATGCTATTAATTCTGTCTTTTCACGGCTAAGTAGTTAGTATCCTATGGTGTGTGTACACTGCGTTTTGTGAATCCACTCCTGAACTTGTGGGTATTGGGGTTGATTCCACATCTTTGTGACTATGAGTTGCGCTGCAATAAACATTCAAGTGCAGGTGTCTTTTTGATGAAATGCCTTCTTTTCCTGTGGGTAGATATCCAGTAATGAGATTTCTGGATTGAATAGTAGGTCTACTTCATTGTTTGAAGAATCTCCAAGCTGTTTTCCAATTTGCAGCCCCACCAACAGTGAATAAGCATTCCAAAAATTCACTCTTCAAGGCGTTACTGAGAAATGATTATTTTACTAGTAAATCTACAGGGGACAACAAAGGGGAAAATTAAGTTGGGAATACTCAGCATCCCCTGATCCTCTTCTGGAAGTGTCTCCTCTCCCACCCTTCTCCTCTGAAGGTCTCTTTCCCACCTGCTCCCATCCCCAGGCCCCCACTGTCTCAGCCCCCAGGACAGCCTGGCAATGCCTCCATCGTGTTCACCGCGCTACTCAGCAAAAGCCACAGTTCAAAATACCATTCTCCTTAGAAGGCTGCAGGAAAACTGCAAATAACTTTTTATCAAGCTGTCTTTTTTACCCCTACAAGTAATTGTACAAATCAAAATATAGGTAAAAACATATCTAAGTGCACAGAAATGCTTGCCTCTGTCTTTGAAGCTAAATTGCATGTTCCTCCAGGACAGAACTACAACTTTTCATTTTCACAATCCCAGTACAGCGTTTTGCACATAACTGGGCCTCATGTAAATATTTGCTGAATTTAATTGTATTGAATAGAAATATTGTTTCTTGGGGGCAGAGACAAAGTGGCACATGCCAGGAGCTTCCAACCTGCATCCCAGGAACTGGCACACCTGTTCTCTGCAAAAATCCATTGACAGCAAGCTGACAGTGTTCGAGCCCATAGCCTCAGAGTGATGTGCGGGAGAGCTGAGGACCCGGCACCAGCTGGGCTCCCGCTCCCGGGTTGGACAGTCCATGGGTCTGAATTCCTCTGGGCCCCTGTTTCTGTCCTCATGACAGGAAGGCGACACTGGTGGATTTATAAATTCACTTATTTATTTCATGATTATCTGTTAAATGTGCCTTATGTCATGTATTTTTGTTAAAAAATATAAACATAAGTTTCCAAACCCATACAAAAATGCAAAGAAAGAAGTGTCCAAAAAGAGTTGCAAAGAAGGTGCCGTGGTCCCGAGAGGGTGCAGAGTCACACCCTCCGAGGGATGGGAGTCACCATCTTCACTGCTCTGCAACCGCTCTGGGGGATGCCATCTCTGGGGGATTGATGGCATTAAGCCAGATATTCCCATGAATCATTAATTCATAAGAGAAAATTGCAAAAAATAAGCCCCAAGACAACTATGAAAACAGGTTCAACCCTGAACTTATGAAAAGCCTATCAAGGGGTAATCTGATTCTTCACCCAAGTACATATCTCTTAAGGCTGGACTTGCCAGTGGGATCATCACACACGGGGACAATAATGTCCCCTGGTAAATTCTCTCAGTTCTCAGCTGCTCAGAGAAGTCAAAACCCAACCCACAAGCCGTGAGCAGCGCCGAGCTCAGCCACACAGGTCTCCTTATGTACAGCACACCGGGGCCAGCACCCTACATCTCTTCCATGGACTTTCTCAGTCCCCATTTCATCTGGTATTTATGGGAACCCTGAAAAGTAAGGAGGGAGGAAGTGATTGCTAGTAAGGAACCTCAGTTCCAGTCTTCAGGTGACTTCCAAATTCTCCACATTCTCCCAGATAATTCATAGTGTGGCCCAGATGGGAGCTTGAGGACTTTTAAATGAAGCTCACATTCAACCAAACAGGCCTCTCCGGGTCTGTGCGTGTCAGGCAACAAGAGCACGTCCTGCTGTTTCCTACCCCAGCCCCCGAGGTCACGGTGGTGCAGACAGGTCACGGCCCCTCATTTTCCTCAGCTCCAGGCTGTCTGCTGCTTTTCCATATGAACCAAAGGTGGCCCAACACTGTAAACTTACTTTACATTCCAGATATGGACTAAAGTCGCCCATAAACATTCTAATCAGCATACGGGTGTGATGTGGCAAAAAACAAATGAGCAGGAAGAAGCGTCACTGTAACAATTTCTGAAAGTAGGGGGAAGGCGTGGGATGGCAGGGAAACTTGCAGCCCAGTTCACCTGTCTCATGAGTAGGGTCTGCGCATGTCTGCTTTAACGTATTCAGGTTTGCCGAGCACCTGCCAGGCAAAGGACGGCCACGTCTCTTCTTCACGCGCAGGATGGGCCCGTGGGGTCTATTTTCCAGTGAGAGAGCAGCTTGCCCAGGAAGCATAAACCCTCGCAGGAGGGGAAGTCGCAGAAACCCCAGCGGTCCCTGCCGACTGCTCTCATTCCTCGCTGGCGTCCCTATCACTGGCTCGCGGCTTCATCAGAGGCGCTCGGCCACTCCGCCAATCTCTCCTCCGCATTTTCTTCATTCCCACATTATTAAGCAATTCTAATTTGCAAAATCCAGATGAGGGGCTAATAAGGATAAGTTTGTGAGAAATGGCTGCCACCCCTGCATGGACCCACGTTGTCAGCTGCTGAGACAAGACACATACTCAAAATGGCCACAGTGCGAGGCCAGGTGCGGACGTGGAAGGGAAGAAGGTGGAGGACGTGACAGTGGCAGAGTGCGAGGCCGGGTGTGGACGTGGAAGGGAAGAAGGTGGAGGACGTGACAGTGGCGGAGTGCGAGGCCGGGTGTGGACATGACAGTGGCAGAGTGCGAGGCCGAGTGAGGACGTGGAAGAGGGCCGATGATGTGACAGTGATGGCCACACATCCTCCAAGCTGCACGGGGGACAGTGCCACAGCTCTGGGTTGTGCTACTCAATAAAACCTTAGTGGAAGAAGTTAATTAGCACAGAAGCCCTTGGCTAATCTCCTTAAAGATACTTTGCTTTAGAAAAGAAATTCATCTCTCTGATTTTCGGAGTGCCTGTGAGCGCATCCATCCCGAGGCCACAGCGTCTGGCAACACAGACAGCAGTTTCCTCAGTGGCTGGACGGCTCTGCCTTGCCCTGGGCACGAGGCCAGGAGACGTCTTTCCACATTAGTCCAGGTGTGTCCCTTAGACAGGGCTACGGGGCGGGAGGTACTGAAAAAATGATAAAAACTAAAATCTGCCCACTACGCAGAATACCTGTCTACCAACACCCTTTGGGGGAGGGACAGAATTATACGAGGGTCCTTATCTAACAAAAGCAATCAGTGTAACCTGGTTCTGTGCACCCTCGATGAATCCCCAACGATAAAAAAAAAAAGGTAAAGAAGACTCTTTCAAGACTCTTTAATGCTCTTGAGTAAGCATTAAACCAGAAAGCAGTGGTGTTGATAGCAATCCACAGAGACTAGTGACAGAAAGGAGTGTCCCACTTTAGTCACCCGGGCAGTCACGCCCATTCTGCGGGTGTCCAGCGGATGGACAAGGCAGGTCCCTGCGGAAGGGCACGGGCAGCACCTGTCAACACACAGAGTTCCTCCTAACTTCACCTGTCAGCTAATCGACTTTAGAGGAAACACACACCTGTCAGATGTTTAGGACAGGAGGTAGTTTGCACCTTGGCGCCAAGTGCCCAGAGTTAGGCTTCTCCTTCCCCCAGGGACAGGGAGACGGGGGTGCTGTTCCCTGGATGTTCACATATCACACAGAGGGCCCCTAGGTCCTTGGGAAAACACCCCTGGGGGCTAAAAATTGGCAAAATGCTTAGAGTTTTGTACATTTCAAAGAGACATAAACAGAATCAAGAGCTTTCTAAAGCAAATGCTCTGGCCAGCCTCTCAGTGGCTCACGCCTATAATCCCAGCACTCTGAGAAACTGAGGATCCCAGAGCTCAGTAATTTGGACCAGCCTAAGCAAGAGCAAGACCCTATCTCTACTAAAAATAGAAAAATTAGCCAGGCATTGTGATGGGTGCCTGTAGTCCCAGCTGGAGGGGAGGCTGAGGCAGGTAGATCACTTGAGCCCAAGAGTTTGAGGTTGCTCTGAGCTATGATGATGCCACTGAACTCTACCCAGGGCAACAGAGTAAGACTCTGTTCAAAAAAATAACAATAATGGGCGGCACCTGTGGCTCAAAGGAGTAGGGCACCGGCCCCATATGCCGGAGGTGGTGGGTTCAAACCCAGCCCTAGCCAAAAACTGCAAAATAATAATAATAATAATTAATTAATTAAAAATTTTTTTAAAAGCAAATGCTCTAAGAAAATGGAGGGGTGGGGACACTGAGGGACACTAAGCCTCTGCTTCCCTGGCCATGGGCCCTTGGAGTAGCTAAGTAGGAAGGCGAGCTCAGGAGGCAGAATGGGGAAGCAATGGAATGAGGTCCAGAAAAAGGACAGTTAGGACCAGGGTGCCTGGAAGGGCTCACCAGCTGGGACTCGGGCCACCGACCCGTCGGACTCTCGGGAATCCCACAGAACATCTACCAGAGCTGGTCTCTGGTGGGGAGGGGTCCCCTGCTCGGGCACCTGCAGGCTCCGGTGGGCAGAATTCAACAATCCTCCCCCGGCAAGGTGCCAAGTCCTAGTCTCCTGGTAGCATGATGAGCTCCTGACCAAACCATGGGAAGCCCCAAAGGAGAGTTTCTGTACAGAAGTGATGCTGAAAACCCGACACTGATCACGTGAGAAGGATGTTGGACACCTTGAGAGCTGAGAAAGCCCCACTGACAGGTGTCCAGGAGGGGGACATGAGTCCCACAACTGCCACACACTGGACATTGCTAGGAGCTGTATATACTCAGCAGAAGATTGTCCACATGACCCTTGGTTGGAAGGGCAGCCTGCCTGTACTTGGAGTTCAGCCTTGTCAGCCCCTCAGCAGACACCCAGCCGAGCCCACCCACATAATAGACATAAGACAAGTGGGTCATTTCAGGCTGCTAAGTCTGTGGCGCCTTGTTTCACGGCAAATAGAAAACTGAAGCAGCCTCTCTCGCCTGCCCCATGGGGCTTATGCTGAAGACACCTTGCCATGTGGTGGGGAGCCCAAGGGCAGGGCAGGAAGGTGCAGGGCTGGGCTGGGAGAGGCAACCAGAGTTCAGTTTTTCAAGAAACTGCAGCTGCTGTCGTCAGGGGTGGGACGCGGCAATGCAAGAGTTTGCCAGAATACAGCTTGGCATCTCCTGTGGGACCCCTTTTCCTTGCTATTCACTGGTGGCTGCTACAGTTTCTACATTTAATGCTTAACTAATTTATTTGGGGATTGGGACCTATGAAAAAGGAGGTTGGAGGGCGGCACCTGTGGCTCAGTTGAGTCAGGCCCCATATACCAAGAGTGGTGGGTTCAAACCTGGCCCCGGCCAAACTACAACAACAACAACAACAACAAAAAAGCCAGGCGTTGTGGCGGGCACCTGTAGTCCCAGCTATTCGGGAGCCTGAGGCAAGAGAATCGCCTAAGCCCAAGAGCTGGAAGTTGCTGTGAGCGGTGTGACACCACGGCACTCTACCAAGGGTGACAAAGTAAAACTCTGTCTCTTAGGAAGAAAGGAAGGAAGGAAGGAAGGAAGGAAGGAAGGAATAGAGAGAGAGAAAGAGAGAGGGGGGGGGGAAGAAAGAAAGAAAGAAAGAAAGAAAGAAAGAAAGAAAGAAAGAAAGAAAGAAAGAAAAGTAAAAGAAAAAGGAGGTTGGAGAAAGAAGGTTTGATTTTATCTTTCCATCTGTTCTTCTCTGAGTGTGCAGAAAGATGAGCTTGGCCGGGAACAGTGAAAAGGTTCTCAGTGACAGCACCATTTCTAATTAGGAACATCCAGATAGCATTCAGCCCCTAGCCCACAGTGGCAGACTGCCTCTTCCCTGATGCTCTGAGGCACTGTCACTGCACGGCTCCTCCCCATCATGAACTGGAGCCCTGTCCCCAACACACATGTCAGTGGTCTCTCAGCCTCCGTGTGATTGAGTTCTCCAAGACTCCTTGTCAGACTAGTGGCCAACTATTCAGGTTGCTTTGGTAGTTCCTGAAAAACCAAAGGTACTGTCTTTTCTTGGGCAAGACACACTATTGTTCATCACTTGACTTTTTAGATTTTCACCTTGGCCAAACCGTAAAACCATGTGAATTCTGCTCTCTGAATATTGTCTTCCAGTTAATTTTTTAAAAATTGAACTTATTTTATGTATGAGTTCAGGTGTATATACCCTAAGGTCAGGTAACCAAAGATTTCATAAAATTGGATGTGTTCAGCAGTTGAGCAAGTTAGGATACAATAGACCAAGCTGAAGTAACAAATAAGCCTCACATTTCCATGACTCAGTGCAACAATAACTTGTTACAACAGTCACTACAGAGAGACCCTGGGATGCTGCTCTCTGTAAGATCAAGTCTTGTCTTTGGGGACGTACTCACATCCTTACAGCTGCACAAACCTATCTGCCTGTGCTGAGACACAGAAGTGGGACTATTTCTGAATAACATAGTGAACTGGACCTGTGCATTCTGTTACATTGCCTAAGAATGTTTCAAGTTAAATGATACGTTATCCTAATAACTTGGGTGATAGTAATAGTATGTTTTCAATTACTTTTGTTTGTGTTATTTCAACATGTTATCCCAGCCACTCTCGTGGAGTTGGGTGCCCCCACCTTAGGGATGGTCTCCAAGAAAGGAGCAGGTCATATTCATGACCACAAATACAAACACAGCTACATAGTTTAAATAACACACTTCTAAAACGATTTACATACCATGGGTGAAACAAATCAACCTTAATCACCTGTGTTTAATTTAGAGCAGAAACATGACTGCTCTGATATAGTTCCGAAAGCACGTTCAGGCCCTCCGAGAATTATTAAATTAAAGAGAAGAGAGACAATTTAGCTCCTTACCTCTAAAGTTCTATTTAAGTATCGGAAATCCCACGGAAAAATGCTTGCAATCACTCTCTCTTCTTCACTCCACAGCTGCCAGACTGCACCCTGATTTCACCTGCTGTTCAGTTCCGTTCACTGAGAACGGACACGCCCTTTGACAGTGTTTCATATCCTGCTGCAACTCCAGATAAAATTCCAATTCCGCAGAGGCACTTATAAAAGGAGAGAAATTGGAGTTGGCAAGCAAGTTTCCAGTGCATCCTAGTAACAGCTACACACATCTACATTAGACCAGAACTTATCTGTGTACGAGTCATACACTAATAATTTACCCATTAAATCTAACAAAGCAAATGACCCAAGTTTCATTTCTGCTGCAGTTTAACAGTTCACATTCTGCTCCTGCCCTTCCACATTAACCCATCAGCTTTCAGATGCTGTTTAAGTATTGTCCCTTCCTTCCAGTTCCTTCATTTGCTATTTAAATTTCTGTTTGTATTCATTTATCTTCTTAGACATATTGTGTAGATATTTTACTCCATGTTAGACTGTTAATTTGTAAGGGAAATTAGCCACGTCTTATTTATGTTTACAATTAATTAAATAATTCATACAGTGTCCTGCACATAGCAGGCCTTTAATAAATGCTCGTGAGTAATAAGCGCATGGTGAATAAGGATGGCTTAGGATGTAAGCGCTGAATATCCCTTGGCAGAAAAGGTTAACAACAGTCTCTCCACTGTAAATTGGCCCAATTAAGGAGAAGCAAATGTATTTTTTTGGTCAGCAAGGTCACTGTTACTTTAATAGAGCAATTCTTAGGATAAACCATCGGTTGAGCCTAGATTCAGTGCCAAAACCAATATACTCTGCGTCCCCTGGGCAAGTTTATCTGTGTTTAAGTTTTTGTGGATAGGTAATTAAGTTTCCTTATACCTGCATTCTTCAATTTATGTTCCTGGTTCTTGGGTAGAACTGTTTTTGTGGTTACTTAACGGATTCAATTAAGAGAGAATTTCAGATTCCATTACCTGAATTCTGCTCGACAGAATCATTCTATCATTTTGTTTTTTTTCAGTTTTTTGGTCGGGGCTGGGTTTGAACCCACCACCTCCGGCATTTGGGGCCCGCACCCTACTCCTTTGAGCCACAGGAGCCGTCCACCATTCTATCATTTTTGATTACTTATTATATACTCTGCTTATTTTTAAGTGGTGGCACTAATCTTCCAGAAAGAAAATAAAAAAGAAATTTCTCATTGGATTAAAATCAGGCATTTAATTCTATCATGCCCTACGGCAAGGTATTTGTGAAGAACAAGAACATAAAGAAAAGTCTCTATTCCACTAAACTCCAACAAGAGGCGATACACTTCAGTCGCGGAAGTGTATTTCCTTCGTGAGACAGGAGCAGATGGAGGAAGCCACGCCTGCTCGTTTCTGCTTCCCAGAAGAATTTTGCAACCCCCGGACTCTATCACGACCTGCAACTCTTCAGAAAGAGACTTTGACGACAGAACAGGGCCAAGCACACGGCCCCCATGTCTCCTGCCTGGGAATCTAAAAAATGCCTGAGCCCCCACCTGTCGCTGCAGAGAGAAAACGCCTGGCGGGCCTACTGGGGGTTCTGCCGCTGTTCATGACCTCAGCACCCAAACTTCACTGGGATTTGCACCTTTTGAACCTTCACCACCTGTTGTAAGCCGTGACCCGAGCTGCTGGACTGTGACCAGGGGACAGAACCCATCTGAAGGGCCACTTCAGGGCTGCAGGTCTCCTTGTGGAGTGCTCAGGAAGACTTCTGAATAACAGCAGCTAGTTCTTTAATAGATTGATTGTGTTTCTTTAGTTGAGACTACACATAACCATCCAAAGGGCTGCCTGGCTGCCCTCCACGCTTATTAGATAAAAGGTCCTTTGCTGGAACGTGGTATTAGATAAAGGTTCCTTTTCTAGAGTGTGGTATTAGATAAAGGTTCCTTTTCTAGAGTTTGGTATTAGATAAAGGTTCCTTTTCTAGAGTGTGGTATTAGATAAAGGTTCCTTTTCTAGAGTGTGGTATTAGATACAGGTCCCTTTGCTGGAGTGTGGTATTAGATAAAGGTTCCTTTTCTGAGTGTGGTATTAGATAAAGGTTCCTTTGCTGGAGTGTGGTATTAGAAACCAAGTTCTGTCTGGCAGGTGCCCACTGCTCCTGGGACGTCCTTGGTTCCAGTTCTTATCATCTTCTTAGTTGGCATCACAAGGGAAGGCGTGCATGTACCTGTAGTTACATGCACAGAACTATAAACTCTAATGAGCCTGTGGAGTGGCTGGAAACATAAATATGTAAAGCCCTTGGGCTGTAATAATATGGGGAACCTTGGTACTTGTGGTTAACAGAAACACACTGATCTTTTAAATGTGGTATCGGTTGCCTAGTGGTGCATTTTTGTTAGAACAAAATTTTTTTTTTTTTTGAGACAGAGTCTCAATCTTTCACCCTGAGTAGAGTGCTGTGGTGTCATAGCTCATAGCAACCTCATTCTCTTGGCCTCAAGTAATCCTCTTGCCTCAATCTCCTAAGTAACTGGGACTACAGGTGACCAGCACAATGCCTGGCTGTTTTTCAGAGACGGCGTCTCAATCTTGCTCAGGCTGGTCTCTAATTCCTGAACTCAGGCAGTCCACCCGGCTCTGCCTCCAGAGTGCTGGGATTACAGGGTGAACCACCATGTCTGACCCCAGAACATAATTTTCGATTGTTCATTCATCTTTCCTCTTATTTGATATTCTATTTTGTTAAATTTCTCCCAGAGCAATTTAGAGTATGTGTCCTAGAGAAAGGGAAAATGTCACCAATACCAGAAATAAGGACCTGAAAATCCAAGTCCTAGCAGGGGTAACAGCCAGGGTACGGGCAGAGCCCAGGTACACGGTTCTTCTTCTCGACACTCCATCACCCCTATTCCTCTGTCTACCTCTTAAAGTCCAGTTTTATGGTTTAGGGGACTTCCACAGCTCCTAGATTCCTGGAATATCTGTGAGCTAAACTTGATTGGTTTTCTTGAGAAGTTCTATGTGACCTGAAAAGTGGGTATCTCTTAAACATATTTACTTCTCATGGAATATTCAAATAAAGTGATGAAATAAGACATATACTAGACTGTGAATTTCTTAATCTCAAGGATCAAATCTTAACTAAACTTTATTCGTCCGTTATTCAGCACATTATACACCTGCAGCCAACACCTGTAACCCTTCATTAAACAAATTTTCTCACTCATACAATATGAAATATCATCAACTGCCTTGTTTCCAATAAGGAATGAAAGCTCAGTAGATACCAGTTACACTAGTGACTGGATAAAATATGTGTTACGAAGTATCTGGGTGTGCACTGAAAACCTTGTAGGGCTTATAGAAGGGATGAACTTAGCTGTATGAAAAAATATATTAAGTTATCTCTAAATGAAAATGTTCAATTCTATTTGTGTTTGTGTAGACTTCATGACTGGAATTAGAAAGTTATAAGAAGTAGTAACCTATTTATGGAAATTTTCCTAGTACATTACTATTACTTGCTTTTTTCCTCCACTGGGAAATAAGAACTAAGTTATTTTCATGTTTACCACCAAATTCTAAGTAAGCTTTGGCTCCCTGTGTGCCATTCATCAAGAATAACTGCACTTAACATGACTCAGTCCAAAGAATATTCTGATTTATTCAATTTTTCTCCCTAAATAAATTAAGGGAGTTCATTCAGTTGTAATCAGATTCTCACATTCTTTATTAAATCTTAGGAGGACACAAGACAGATAATAGGAGATAAGCGCCCTTCTTCTGGTGCAGCCTTCTGGGGAGAGAATGGGGGAGACAGGAGGGGCCTGTCGGGCTGGGGGTTCTGGTCAGAGAGCTCAGCAGTTCTGGGGCACAGTACTCACTCCACAGGGGCAAGCCAGACTGCTGAAAATGGGAGCCCAGCAGAGGGCCAGTCCTGTCCAAGAGGGCCACTGAGTGTCCCTGGTCTGTAGCCATTTCCCCGCACACACCCAGGCCCCGAGATCTCCTACTCTGTACTGGGAACAGTTAAGGAGATGAATAACTGGTCTTACTTCAAGCTGCCTTTTCCCAGGCCCCCTCTCGCTCTCTGATTGGTGTGTTCCCTGAACCGCCCGCCCTCTGCACCACTCTCCAAACCTCTGGGCCTCACACATTTTCATTCTCACCTCCCCTCATGCTTCCCTCACACTTTGGTAGATTGATTGTTTATTCTTAATGCCAATCTGGTTGCTTTGCTTCTCTGCTTCACCCACTTCTCTGGATTCTGCTCGGGCTCAGAATGAAGGTGACGTCCCTCAGCAGCCCGCAGCTTCCTGGGGCCGCTTCTCCCCAGCCCTGGGCTGCTTCCCCAGCTCCTCTCCCTCCTAGAACCCCCACCTCCCGGCCCGGCTTCAACTCCATCTAAGAGACACCCTCTATTTCCTCCTCAGAGCTGTGCACAAGTCCTCTTCCTCCGAGGCCATCTCCGGTTGGCTGACACTCAGGTTTTGCGGTAAGGAAGCCTGAACCTCAGCTGGGAGACTCCTGGGAGGAGAGTCCTCAGGACACCTCTGACCGTCCCTCTGCAGCAGCACCTGCCCACGCCCAGGTCTCTCTGTCCAACACGCCCCCTTCCAGTGCACACCCCGGTCATGACCCACTTCCTATGCCCACCACCGTGTCCCTGTCACCAGCTCGGCGCCCAGCTCAGTGCCTTAACAAAATCCTGCAACTGTCCGTTGAATGACAGAAGGAAAAAGATGTCTTCCCAGGTTGCAGAGTCTAGAAACCGTGCTTTTCTCTCACATATCACAGCAGTGGCCAGAGCCTGGGGAAGGGCCAGCGCGAATTACACGAGTGGTCGGAAAAGCCACCCGGCGTCGGGGCCTCAGAGCAGACAGCATCATAACGCAGCCCGGGGCACACTCATGGGCGCATGGGTCTCCTGGTGCAAAAGGAAACATTTTCCTTCAATTTTTAGGGACAAATGATTCAAAATTCTAAGAACTTTCAATTTTATATTTGACAAAATCTTCACACTAGTTAATTCTAAAAATTGTTACTCATAATACTCGCTGTTTGTATTTGAAATTACCACTGTACTAGAATTTACTGAAAGATCTTCAGTACTTTTCTAAGAATTTTGGTTGCTATCCAGCACTTGGAAATATTGTCAAAGTCCCACTGTGAATCTGTACACACAGAGGTCCCCCCAGTTTTTCCGAAGGGGGCTGTATAAAAATCAGTTTATTATCATTGTTGCATCAATGTGGGTAAGAGTTTTTAGGTGCTGTTATTCCTGCTTTTTAAACAGAAATGATCACTCTCTTATTTCTCCATTCCCACTGAGGCTGTTTGGTGTTGTGTGGTTGACTGAGCGGCGTGTAAGTCTGTGTCTCTAGCAACAACATTTTTGTTATAACTGGATAAGGATTTTGACCCACAAACATCCCACGGCTGTTCCCTTCATGCACGACCCTCTATGCTCCAACTGACAAAGTCGGCACCATCATCCACACCTCCTCTTTTGTCACCTACAAAGTGAGAACTCAGTATCGTCCCTAACTTACTTTCCATTTTTGGATGGCTCTGCGGAACCTGTGCTTTCCATCTGTGTCTTCAGCGTAAGTTGCCCAAAGGAACAAGCAACCCTGGGACAACACCGCCCCTGCTGGTCGTCTAGCGTCACCGCTTTCAGAGTCCGGTAATGCACAGCCACAGAGTCAGACTAAATCCCCACAACACACAAACCATTAAACGAGATGGTGTCTGCAGAATCCATTAAGCATGGGGGTGCCCACGTTATGCACAGCTGCACAGAGGGTGGCCCTCAGAAACTCTGGCTCTCTGGAGAAGAGATGGTAAGAAAGGCAGGAAAACACAAACAGCCCTCCAGTGCAGGGGTTGGAGCAGCAGGGGGGCGTGCACACGTGTGTGCATGTGTGTGCACTGTGCACATTGGTGGCTCCAGTGGTGTGGGTCACCCTGAAGTCTGGAATTGCCCACACCACATTGTACATGCATATCTGCATTTGAATGAGAGTTATGCAATTTGCTGGAGCTCAATAGAGACAAATTCTATAACATTATTTAAATCAAATTGACAGCGGTATCAGAAAACCACAACTGTGACCTGAGGCTGCATGTGGAGAAGGAACAGTTATTTCCAGCAGGTCCAGCAGGGCCGTGCTCATGAGATGGTCGAAGGCCAAAGGCAGACGGTGGATAACCATCCCATAGCATCAGGTCCAGACAGAACTTCCCTGAAGAAGTCCACATGAAAGGAATGATGATGTTGGGAAGCCAAATTAGTTGGTCCTTATCTGTGTGTAGGAGTTTAGCCACTTGTACAAATAAGCCATAAATGTGAATGACCAAAATCAAAACACAGTAGTGTGTTATTATGTAAGTGAAGAAAGAGATTTGTTGCTCATTAAAATATGTTTACATTCATATATGTCTCACAACTTTCCTCAATTTCAAAGTGTCAAAATACCAAGAATTGGGCGGCACCTGTGGCTTAAGGAAGTAGGACAGGATGCCAGCCCCATATGCCAGAGGGGGCAGGTTCAAACCCAGCCCTGGCCAAAAACTGCCAATAAAAAAATGAAAAAAAAATCAAGAATTGTCACTAATGTGCACAGCTGTTCTTCAAAAAACAGAGCTAAATCCATTTAAGACTAATTTGCTCAGATAAATAATGTAGGAAATCATCACTAGAATCTGAAGTTCTATATTAAGACAATAAGAACTGTGACCAGCCACATACCCACTTGCAGGTGTAACCATGAAGGCCAGTAGGGTGGCAGCATGCCAGATCAAGTTCTGAAATTTGATTCCTTTTGTTCCACTCTCAACTTGAGCTTAAATAAAAGCTAAAAGTGAAAAGATAAAGAACATCTTTCCCTTCAAGCTAAATAAAATGTTTCTGGTAGCAGCTTTCATCAACAAGGAAATGAGAAAAATTAAATCAAAAGCGATTTTGCTTTCTGCAAACACTCAAATGATTACATATTAAATTACCTTTAAGAGTGCCTGAACTCTGAGGCTCAAAAATTTTACTAAGTGTTTTGTTTACATCTTACATCAGATGGGTATTTAGAAACATTTTCCCACAGAGGCAGCAGTGCCTGGTGAGTGACAACCGGTGTCCGGTTTCCAAGACCGTCTACCTCATGTGTCTGGGTGTCTGCAGTCTGACCGTGCTTTATCCTTCTTTAGCTTCTTTCTGGAGCTCATTTTGTTTTTGCTGTTCTCCGGGGAGCTGTGCTGTGTCATCACGACTCCACCACGCAGCGTGGCTGGGTTCCAGTCCTAGTTTCCCAGGTTAGAGTCACCAAACCTCTCCCATTTCCACCCCTGCCCGAGCACTCTCACGGCAGCAAGGGAGCTTGCGGAAAGGGCCAACTGTTTTGCTCTATTCCCTAATCGCTCTCTCCTACACGATACGAGATGCTGGTTAAATGTGTTTTGTCAATAACCAACTTAAAATGAAGGTTTCCTTTAATCGCTCTATGAAAAAAATAAAACAAATGTTTTGCCTCAGAGCATCGTGCATTTTAAAATTTACTACTCGAGACATGAGCAAGGATTGGAGGCCTTCCCGCTCCAGAGTGGAGTAATAAATGTGATAAATTAGATAAATCTGTAAGAGAAATTAAACATTGGACTCTGTTTTAGTCACTTTCTGCCCCTTGAATATAAAAAAATTATAAAAAAATTAAAAAATAAAATTGTCATGAAGTCCATTTCTCTTTCTCATTTTCTTTATATACTGCATATGTATTTGTATATATTTATTTATATACAAAAGTATATACACACACACACAAGTATATATATCTATGTGCAAATATATAGAGAGATATATACCCTCCTGCCTGTGCCTCCCAAGTAGCTGGGACAGCAGGTGTGCACGACCACGCTAGGCTAACACTCCCATCTTTTTAGACATGGCATCTCACTCTTGCTTAGCCTTGTCTTAAACTCCTAGGCTCAAGTGATCCTCCTGCCATGGCCTCCCAAAGTGCTAGGATTACAGCCATGAGTCACCACACTCATGGCTTTAATATATAAATTTTGATTACTAGATTATGGATTCAATTTTCTTGGAAGTATTTCCTGATATTTCTCTCAAAACTCAATAGTCTAGAAACAATGAATACAAAGCAATGTTAGATGACCTACAATAAATACTTAAATTAGCATCATTATTTCATTTAGCATTATTGTTTTATTATGAAATAGCCTTGGGTACCCTTTTCATTTTCTAGTTATTTCTTACCTGTGCTTTTTTTTCCTTGGGTACTTAATCAAAAATTATACAAAACAATAATAATAATGCTCATTAGTTTTCTTTGTTTCCACTCTACACATTTTATAATTTCAGTACCATGTTCATTCATAGCCGTAACAATCATATTTTTGAACACATCCTTCATACGATTTCTTATTCTCATTGGACCACTGATTCACTAGATTGTCTTGTAGCACCTGTCTCCTGTGGAGTTATTCTCTGGCATTCCATTTTCTGTTTTAGTGTAACCTAAAAGTCAAGCAAATACTACAGATAAATGGGTCAGTAAAATACTTTTGTCTATATCTTCAGGGTTTTTTGTTTGTTCTTTCAAATGTGGTAGTAGTAGTACTTATAGGCTGCTTTTCTTAGTTAAATTCATGTGCAATACTTTTAAGAAGTTAATTCAAAGTATGCATTTGATTTTATAAACGCTTATTGCTTTTCCCACCTGAGGTGTTTGCTAAAATCACAAGGATCCCTGTCACACGTCTGAGCAGTTGTGCCCATGGCAAGGATGCCTGCTCTGTTTGCACGTGTGCTTCCTGTGACATGCTCGCTACCCCGTGAGCTCCTGCACTTGGAGGCCTCTGAGAGAAGTGAAGTCCTCAGGACAAAGCCTCGGGCCATGCAATTGTAAAAGGGCAATGAAACTATCAGGAATGACAAAGAAAGGCCAAGGAATGTGAGTAATTATGAGGGAGGGTGAACATCTTTTCATGTATAAGTAGAGAAATGAACATCAAAACATCAGCGATCTCATTTATTGCGATGACTGAAACATGACCACCCTGTCACAGTAAACCTGAACCAGGAGCTCACACGGAGGTCGGAATGCAAATCGGCACAACATTGGTAAGGACTTTGGCAACATCTAACAAAACAACGTACTTTTCCTTTTGAATTGGCATTTCCGATTCTGAGAAGTTGTCCTGAAATATGTAAACAGTTCAAGATACATGTCCACATTATTCCTTTCAGAGTTGTCTGTAAATGCAGAAGACAATAGGAGAGCCTGTCTGCAAGAGAAAGGGGCAGCTCATGGGAGAGCCCATCTACGGGAGAAAGGGGCAGCTTAGGGGAGAGCCCGTCTGCAGGAGAAAGGGGCAGCTCCCGGGAAAGCCTGTCTACGGGAGAAAGGGGCAGCTCACTATGGCGAGGTCATGCCATGAGACAGTAGGAAGCCGTGAAAAGAAATCCGGGATTCTCATGAGCAGAGATGGAGTCTGTCCAGTGCATCTGTCACACACCTGTGCACGCACACACGCACACAGAGGAATCAGAAACTATTAAGGAGGCAGCAAGCCTGGGAAGGAACGAAAACAGGGTAGAAAGGAGGAGGGCAGCCCTGCGATGAGGAGACCTTTTTGAATGGTTCTGGCATTTGGAATCATATTATTATTCTTTCCTATGCTCTAAACGCGACTGAAATAAACCGGAGGGGGACAAAAACCACAGCAGGAGCACAGCTGCCCATTTTAGCAGTGTACAGATGGCCACCCTGAGCGGTGTGGATGCTGTGGGTTGAATTGTGTTCCCTGAAAAGATACATCCATGTATCCAGCTTCTCACCCCGCTCATGTACAGATTGATCTTGTTTGGAAATAACACCTTCACATATTGAGTTAGGATGGGCCTTCACCCGGCATGACTCACAGGGACCCTCAAGGGGAAAACTCTGGAACATCCAGGTGGGAACGGGAGTGATGTGCCCGCCAGCCGAGAAGGCTGGGAATGGGTGGTGTACCAGAAGCCTCGACAGGGGAAGGGGTCTCCCGGGAGTGTCAGAGGATGCCCGCGCCTGCAGACACCTTCATTCAGACTTCTGGCCTCCAGAGCCACCAAGTGCTGCATGCCTGTTGAGTGTGGCCATCCAGTTCTGTGGTGATTTGTTAAGACAGTCCCAGGAAACAATACAGTAGAAGAAAGTAAGCTCAAGTTACTCTGGAAAACACCGTCTGCACAATCAAAGGTTAAAGGCAGTAAGATATATATGTGCGCAAATATTAGTTTCCAATTAGCGAATGTTCACAGGGTATGAGTTCGCAAATAGAAAACTAGTTGTGGGACTCTGGAACTGAACAGGCATTTCATGTGCTGAAGATGATGAGGGCCAGGTCTGTAAATATCAGAGAAGATGACTGTTAAGTAAGTAACAGGAAAAGCCAGCCTCGCCCCGGGGACATGGATGCCATCAAGGGTGTCATCTTAGCGTTGTGTTTTATGCACACAGAGAGATGTGCAAATAAACGTGAGCACAAATGTGTGTCTGTACGCACACACAGCTGAGCTCCGTCTCCTGCAACGGTGCAGAGACTAAGCACACACCTAACGCCTGACTCCAGGTGTGCAGCCTGTGGAGTCACAATGGGCCCTCTGAAGTCACATGGGGCCCTGTGGAGTCACAATGGGCCCTCTGAAATCACACAGTGTCCTGTGGAGTCACACGGGTTCCTGTGGAGTCACACAGATGGGACCCTTTGAAATTACACAGGGTCCTGTGGAGTCACGCGGGGCCCTGTGAAGTCACAATGGGCCCTCTGAAGTCACACAGGGTCCTGTGAAGTCACACGGATCCCTCTGAAGTCGCAAGGAGCCATCTGAAGTCACTCAGGGTCCTGTGAAGTCAGTCACACAGATGGGGCCCTTTGAAATCACACAGGGTCCTGTGAAGTCATAAGGGGCCCTCTGAAGTCACATGGGTCCTATGGAGTGACAAGGGGCCCATCCACAGAAGGGCTGGGGACTGGTTTAATATTCTGCTCTCACCGCCTTGAAATTTGTAATAGTTTTTAAACAACAGAGCCTGCATTTGCTTTGAACTGGGTCCTAAGAATTATGTAACCCATCTTGCTTAGCATCCATATCTTGGTTTTTAAATGCCATTCACCAACAAAACAAAATTCATGGATCTTTGGAGAATTAGGAAATTCTAGTGCAAGGGCAAGTAGAACAGAGATGTGTGGTAATGAGCCAGAGGCCCCTGAAAATAAAGGTGTTCCCCAGGAATGGGAGGGTAGGGGTGGGAGGAAAGAGAAGCCAGCTTGAAGAGGGTACAATGACCAAGTCTAGAGCTATTTTAGCAAAGAAACAAAGGATAGTGGTGAAGGATGATGCAGAGAATAAAACAAGTTCACACTGGGGCAAGTAATAATAGGACAGCAAGCTAGTTAGATTGATTGGCATCAACAGATGTAAGAAGAGAGTTTTTCCTTGGGGTGGATGGAGTTTGAAGGTTTACAGACTAGTTAACAGCGTTGTGTCAAAGATGATTGGGCGGACTAGCTAGCAGCACTGGGTCAGTGTTAATGGTACAGGCTAGTTAGCAGCACTGGGTCAGTGTTAATGGTAAAGGCTAGTTAGCAGCACTGGGTCAGTGTTAATGGTAAAGGCTAGTTAGCAGCACTGGGTCAGTGTTAATGGTAAAGGCTAGTTAGCAGCACTGAGTGAAGGTTAATGGTAAAAGCTAGTTAGCAGCACTGGGTCAGTG
>CAUYRH010130021.1:0-38434 GCA_963574655.1 Perodicticus potto | reverse complement strand
TTTGTCTTGAATGTCAGAAATCCTTTCTTCTGCTTGCTCCATTCTGTTACTGAGGGATTCTACAGTATTTTTCAGATCTTTGAGGGCTGCAACTTCTTGTCTCAATGTGTCAAAATCTTTGGTCATTTTGTCTTTGAATTCGTTCAATTCTTGAGACATCTTTTGGTTCATCATTTGGATTACTGCCTGAAATTCTAATTCCATCTTTTCCTCCATTCTGCTGATCTTATTTGCTATCCAGACTCTGAATTGGATTTCTGACATCTCAGCCATTTGCTTATGCAAGGGATCTTGTGCTGTATCTACCTTGTCTTTCCTTGGGGGAGTTGATCTACTCTGATTATTCATATTGCCAGAGTTTTTCTGTTGATTCCGCCTCGTGATTATTTTTCAGTGTTGCCTATGACTGTCCTCAGAGTTGGGGAGGTGTCACTCCCAGATCAGAACCCGGCAGGATCACTCTGTTGTTGCTGGATATTTGTAGGGAGTGACCCTGTGTAGCTCCTCTGGGACTACCCCACCCAGAGAGTTCTGGCTGTGGGAGCAGGTCCAGAGTGTGGCATGCCCAGATCAAGCAGCAAGGTGTGGTATGAGGCATCTGGTGGCCTTTGCAAAGGGAGCCCAGGCCTCCAGCAGTCTCTGGCTGGGAGGAAGGCTCTGGAGGGAGGGCAGCGGGCCTGGGGCATGGATTGGAGCCAGGTGGGGTCCCAGCAGGCAGCAGGTTGATGCCAGGAGGGGTTCAGATCGGATCGGCTGCATGCGAGTCTCATCTGACTTCTTGGCCGCTGCTGGCTGTGGGCCAAGGCCCGGCAGAGTGCCAATCAGGCCACATGGTGTCCTGGTGGAGTTTCTGGCCACTGCTTGAGGCAGGCCAAGGCTCAGTGGGGTGCCAATTGGGGCTGCGTGTGCTTCCTAGTGGAGTGGAGTTCCTGGCCACTGTGGGCGGCAGGCCTGGGGCACAGATTTGATTTTTGTGTCCAAGGCCAGGCAGGGCACAGATCAGTGCCAGAAGGGAGTCCCAGCGGAGTTCCTGGTCACTGCTGGTGGCAAACAAGGCCCAGCAGGGTGCCAATCAGGGCACACTGGACCCTGCAGATTGGAGTTCCTGGCCACTGTGGGCGGTGGGCCTGTGGCATGAATTGGGCCAGGAGGGGCACAGATCACTGCACAGGAGTCCTGACTGACTTCCTGGACGCTACTTGCAGAGGGCCAAGGCCCGGTGGGCCAGCCTGATGCTAATTGGGCCCACAAGGTAGTCCTGGCAGAGTTGCTGGCCCCTGCTGGTGGGGCCAAGGCCCGGCTGGATGCCAATCGGGCTGCGCCGTGGTCCTGGCGGAGTTCCTGGCCTGGGGATGGTGGGAGCTCGGTGGGGCCCTGGAGTCTCTTACCTGGTGGTCTGCCTGGTCCGGCAGATAGGGAGGGTAGGTGCTTCTCAAGTCATCCTCCCTCAGTTTCAGCAGAGGTCAGGCTTCTGGTGAGTCAGTTAAGCAGGGAAGGGTGTCCTGGAAGTTCAGAATGGCAGAAAACTTTAGTTCAGTTTTTCTGCCTGAAGCTTGGTTTCTTAAAGTCACCGCTTGCCTCAGAGGTGACCTGCAGTTATCACTTCTCTCTCTCAGCTGGGCTCCCAGTCTTCAGTCTTCAGCTCAATTGGGTAGTTTCTGGAAGTTATCTTTGCTTTTGGACAGGAGCCTCTGTCAGAAGATGCTTCCAGTCGGCCATCTTGCCCCTCCCCCCTTGAAATTCTTAAGTGTGTTATATTTGTTGCTCTGGTGAATATTAATACACTTACCTTCCCTACCTTCTTTTCTAATTTTTTTATTGCTAGTATATAGGAAAATCAATATGTCCATGCTCCATGTAACAACATCTCGATCAACAGTAGCCCTCATATACAGTGGGGCCCATAAGATTATAATGGAGCTGGAAAACTCCTCTAGCTGAGTGACGGAGACACCGTGATGTCTTAGCACAATGCCTTACTCACACGTCTACAGTGATGCTGGTATAAACAATGAGCTTCCATATAAGCATACAATTATGAATAGCATATAATACTTGATAATGAAACACACAACTCTGTTATTGGTTTATATTCTACTATACAATACTTTTTTGACATTGTTTTAGAGCATAGTCCTACTTATAAAAAAAAGTTGACAGTAAAATGCAGCTTCAGACATCTGTGTTCTCGGCATCTCTGGCTTGTAGACCTTTCTCCTCTGCTGATTCGTTATTAAAAAAGAGTGGGAAAGTTACCAAAAAACCCTCAAAAAGTTCATTATGTTTAAAAAAGACAGCAAATTAAGATTACTTTGTCATTTAAGTAATAAAATAATTTTTATTTATTTATTTATTTATTTTTTCAGATGTGAACTTTCTTTTTCCTTTTATTAAATCATAGCTGTGTACATTAATGCAATCATGGGTTATAATGTGCTGGTTTTATATACAGTTTGAAATGTTTTCATCAAACTGGTTAACATAGCCTTCACTGGCATTTTCTTAGTTATTGTGTTAAGACATTTATATTCTACACCTAGTAAATTTCACATGTACCCTTGCAAGATGTACTGTAGGTGTGGTTCCACCAATTACTCTCCCTCCACCCCTCCTCCCCCCTCCTCTCCCCTCCCTCTCCCCTTTCCTCCTTTTCTTGAGGTATAATTGGGTTATAGCTTTCATAAGAAAGCTATAAATTGGTTTCATAATAAGACTGAGTACGTTAGATACTTTTTTTTCCATTCTTGAGATACTTTGCTAAGAAGAATATGTTCCTGCTCCATCCATGCAAACATGAAAGAGGTAAAGTCTCTGTCTTTCCTTAAGGCTGCATAGTATTCCTTGGTGTACATATACCACAATTTATTGATCCATTCATGGGTTGATGGGTACTTGGGCTTCTTCCATGACTTAGCAATTATGAATTGGGCTGCAATAAACATTCTGGTGCAAATATCTTTGTTATAAAGTGATTTTTGGTCTTCTGGATATATACCTAGTAGAGGAATTGTAGGATCGAATGGCAAGTCTATTTTTAGATCCCTAAGTGTTCTCAAAACATCCTTCCAAAGGAACGTATTAGTTTGCATTCCCACCAGCAATGTAGAAGTGTTCCCTATTCTCCACATCCATGCCAACATCTCAGGTTTTGGGATTTTGTTATGTGGAGTTAGGTGGTATCTCAAAGTA
This sequence comes from Perodicticus potto, assembly GCA_963574655.1. Taxonomy (NCBI): domain Eukaryota; kingdom Metazoa; phylum Chordata; class Mammalia; order Primates; family Lorisidae; genus Perodicticus; species Perodicticus potto. The sequence continues at coordinate 35,245 of CAUYRH010130021.1, read as the reverse complement.
GTTTTGATTTGCGTTTCTCTGATTATTAAGGATGATGAGCATTTTTTCACGTGTCTGTAGGCTGTGCACCTTTTTCAGAGAAGTTTCTCTTTAAGTCTCTTGCCCACCCTGAGATGGGATCACTTGTTCTTTTCTTGCTAACATGTTTGAGTTCTCTGTGGATTCTGGTTATTAAATCTTTGTCGGAGACATAACCTGCAAATATTTAATCCCATTATGAGGGCTGTCTGCTTGCTTTACTTACTGTGTTCTTGGCTGTGTGGAAGCTTTTTAGTTTGGTCAGGTCCCAGTAGTGTATTTTTGATGTTGCTTCAATTGCCTGGGGAGGTCTTCCTAATAAAATATTTGCCCAGGTTGATTTCTTCAATTGTTTTCCCTGCACTTTCTTCTAGTATTTTTATAGTTTCATGTCTTAAGTTTAAATCTTTAAACCAGAGAGAGTCTATCTTAGTTAATGGTGAGAGGAGTGGGTCCAATTTCAGTCTCTACAAGTTGCCAGCCAGTTTGCCCAGCACCATTTGTTAAACAGGGAATCTTTTCCCCACTGAATGTTTCTAATTGGCTTGCCAAAGATAAATCATGGTAAGTATCTAAGTTCATCTCTTGGTTCTCTATTCTGTTCCACACATCTACCTCTCTGTTTTTGTGCCAGTACTATGCAGTTTTGATCACTATCAATTTATAGTATAGTAAGGTCTGGTAGCGTGATTCCTCCTGCTTTATTTTTATTTCTAAGTAATGTCTTGGCTATTCTAGGTTTTTTCTGATTCCATACAAAACTAAGTATTATTTCTTTGAGATCTTTATAGTATGACAGTGGAGCTTTAATAGGGATTGCATTAAACTTGTATATTGCTTTGGGTAGCAGGGGACATTTTAACAATGTTGATTCTTCCCAGCCATGAGCATGGTATGTTTTTCCATTTGTTAACATCTTCAGCTATTTCTTTTCTTAGAATGTCATAGTTCTCTTTATAGAGATCTTTCATGTCCTTTGTTAGGTAAACTCTCAGATATTTCATCTTCTTCGGCACTACTGTGAATGGACTAGAGTCCTTGACTGTTTTTTCAGCTGGACTATTGTTGGTATATATAAAAAATAGAGATTTTGACTGTTGATTTTTTAACCTGAGACACTGCTGTATTCCTTGATCACTTTTCAGCATAAGGTTATTTAGCTTCCATGTTTTTGTATTAGTATGCAGATTCCTGTTTTTATTGAGTTCAACTTTTATTCCATGATGGTCCAAAAAGATGCAAGGAACAATTTCTATTCTTTTGCATTTGCTGAGGTTAGACTTGTGATCTAAAATGTGATGAATTTTGGAGTATGTTCAGTGGGCTGATGAAAGATTGTGTATTCAGTTTTGTTAGGATAAAATGTTCTGTAGATGTCTGTTAAATCCAAATGTTGAATGGTTAAGTTTAAATCTAAAATTTCTTTGCTTAGCTTCTTATTGGAGGATCTATCCAACACTGCTAAAGGAATGTTAAAATCTCCGACTATTATGGTGCTGGAGGAAATCAAGTTGCTCATGTCTGTTAGAGTCTCTCTTATAAATTGAGGTGCATTCTGGTTGGGTGCATAAATATTAATAATAGCAATATCATCATATTGAATACTACCCTTAACAAATATGAAGTGTCTATCCTTATCCTTCCTTATTGTGGTTGGTTTAAAGCCTATTGTATCTGCGAATAGGATTGCAACATCTGCTTTTTTCTAATTTTCATTTGCCTGAATTATAGATGACCATACCTTCACCCTGAATCTATATTTATCTTTTAAGATAAGATGAGATTCTTGTATGCTACAGATATCTTGCTTGAGTTTTTGTATCCAGTCAGCCAACCTGTGCCTCTTTAAAGGACAATTTAAGCCATTCAGATTACTTGAGAATATTGATAACCTTGGTAGAATTTTGTGTATTATGTTTTTTGAAAGTCCAGTGGACATTTTTAATCCTTTTGCCACTGTGGAAAATGAGAATTTGATCAAAAGTTTCTGAGTGAGTTTACTTTTGTGGTGGAGGATTGCGCTGGTCATTATGGAGGAGAGCTGGTTTAGTTATGGCAGATTTCTTTAACATGTGAATGTCATTAAAGTATTTATTTTCCCCATCATAAATGAAACTCAGTTTAGCTGGATACAGGAGCCTGGGTTGAAAGTTACTTTGTTTTAGGAGATTAAAAGTCGATGACCACACTTTTCTAACTTGAAAGGTTTCAGCAGGGAGACCTTCAGTCATTCTAATATTCTTCCCCTTGTATGTTATGGTTTTCTGACATCTGGATACTTTCAGAATTTTCTCCTTCATATTAACTTTAGTGAAGTTAATTATGATGTGTCTGGATGTTGTCTTATTTGGGTTGAGTCTTGTTAGGGTTCTGAAACTGTCTGTTATCTTAATTTCAGAATTTCTTGGCATATCTGGAAAGTTCTCCTTCATAATCTCATGAAAAAGGGCCTCTGTGCTTTGTGAAGCAATTTTGTGACCTTCAGGAATTCCTATAAGGCGAATATTAGTTTTCTTGGGATTATCCCAAAGCTCTCTGAGAGAATAAGAGAATGATCCATTTTTTCTCTCCATTTCTGTTCCTCTTTGAGTGCTTGGGAACATTCAAATGCTTTGTCTTTAATGTCAGAAATCCTTTCTTCTGCTTGCTCCATTCTATTACTGAGGGATTCTACTGCATTTCTCCATTCTGTTACTGAGGGATTCTACTGTATTTCTCAGATCTTTGAGGGCTGCAATTTCTTATCTCAGTGTGTCAAAATCTTTGGTGATTTTGTCTTTGAATTCATTGAATTCTTGAGACAACTTTTGAATTGCTCCTTGAATTTCTAATTCCAACTTTACCTCCATTCTATTAATCTTATTTGCAATCCAAACTCTGAATTTGATTTCTGACATCACAGTTATTTGTCTCTAAATGGGATCTTCAGTTGTATCTGCCGTGTCATTCCTTGGGGGAGTTGATCTACTCTGGTTATTCATGTTACCAGAGTTTTTCTGCTGATTCCGCCCCATGATTATTTTCCGCCATTTGGCTAGGCGAGCAGATAAGGTGAAGTTGGGTCGGGAGGCTCCTGGAGTAGTGATTAACCAGCCATTTACCCAAGTGCTGTGACTGGTGTCTTTACCTTTTCCCCTAGAGCTTTGCAAAGGACCTGTGTAGTGCTATATGGCCTGAGACACTGGGGACTTGGTGTGGTGGGGCTAAGTGGCTCTGTTTTGTTTTCAGCTAGTCTCTGTCCTACCTTAGTGAATTAGTTACTCTGGGTTGAAGTCTTAGCTGTGGAGACATACCAGCAGTTAAGTCACCTCGCTCCCCACAGGCAACAACTGGAAAAGGAAAATCAAATCTTCCCACAACCACACACCCAGATATCACTTTGGATAGTCCTTGGGTGATTGGTCCAGTCTGAGAGATCCAAATCAACTGTCCCAGTCTGCACCCGGTCTCAAGTGAGGGAGTTGAAAAGGTCTCTAGCAACTAGATAGCAGGGGTCTGCTGGAAGCTTTAGTATGACTCATTCTAGTGCTCCGTGGAGTCAGAAGGACTCCCCCACTCCAGCAAATGAATTAGTCTGGGAAGGTTGGTGCCTCCTTCTCCACCTTGTACCTCTGTCACACCCAGTCACTGGTAACTCTGCAGGCCTATGACCCAGTTCCCTCCGATGAGCAGATGCTCCAGGGGTTTGAGCCTGTCTGTCTCCTTGGTCAGGCATCCACACTCTGCCACCATCTGGCAGGGGAAGCTGAGGCCTGACAACCTGGGGTGGTTAGGGGAAGCTGGGGCAGTTCACTCAGTTCCCGCGTCTGATTGATGTTGATGACACTTATATTTGGGCAGAATTTGTGATTCTGTCCTGGCTATCCCTTGCAGACCAGGTGCTGTTTGAGTCCACAGAAACTGTGACTCAGTCCTGGTCTGTGCTGCTGCCCAGAGCTGGTGTTTCTGTTTCCCCTGCAGTCTGTGTTGGGACAGGTGTGGCTCACACTCGGCTCGGAGTTCCAGCCTTGGCCTGCCTGCCTTTGTCTCAGCTATGATCCCCTGAGATCCAAGTGTTTCTTAGGGTAACTAAAGCAGTCCTCTGGCTCAGCCTCACCCTGGGAGTGCCTTCTTTGCACACGTGTCTTCAATTCTCCCTTACCTCACGCTCCACCCAGGCCAGTACCACCTCAGGCATACCCTTGCCTCACAGGGTCTCCGTTTCTCTCCCAGATCTGTTGTGCCAGTGGCTGCCACTGGAGAAGATGCCTGGCTTTCTCTGGTTGCCCTGAGAGATAGGGAGTGTCCTTCCAAAATATCCCCAGGTGTGTGAGCCCTATTGTTCCCACAGCTGCTGCTGCTGCTCTGTGCTGGGGAGAGGGGGCATCACTTCCCCCTTTCCTGTACAACCATTTTTTAGTCCACCATTCTCCTTACCCCTGTGCTGCAGAATCAGCATAGACCTGCAAGAGTCCATGTCCACACCTCTTGAGAAAATGCCCAAGAATCTGGACAGATTTCCTTACCTCAGGGTGAGGGTTAAGGGGGATGCTGGGAGTTCAGAATTGCAGGTGGAGAATATATACATCTTTATACAGTTTTATGCCTGCCAGTAGAGTGCCATGGCACCCTAGTAGGGGAAGGAGGTCTGGTTTTTAAAGGGTCTCTTCTGTGGGATAAAATGGGAGGACATTTGAACTCTGCTCACTTATTTGTAGAAAGTATACTGTGAGCCATTCTCATGGAGGAGGGGACTCCTGTCTGCTTGTCGATGGATTTTGTACCTTTTGTTTGTATCCTTGGCGTTGCAGCTTGCCTCAGCAGGGTTGATGTGTCTTCTTCAACCTTCTCCCTTGGCTCAGCTCCAAACCATCAGCTTTATTGCTAAATTTATGTCCTTTAACTCTCCTTCTGGATGAGAGCCTCTGTGGAAAGCTGGCTCTCATTGGCCATCTTGCCTTCACCCCCCCAGAAAATAATTTTTAAAGTAAATTTAATGTAGCCTAAGTGCCCAGTGTGTTATGGAATCTGCAGTAGTGGGTGGTAATGTCCCAGGTCTTTACCTTTACTCACCACCCATGAGCTGACTCACCCAGAGCAACTGTCCAGCCTTTAAGTCCTGTCCATGGCAAGTGCTCTATACCATTTTTGTATCTTTTCTATCATGTTTCTATTACACCTTTTTAGATGTGTTTAGGTACACGATACTTACCACTGTGTCCAGTTGCCTGATGTACTCAGCACGTTAGCGTTGCACAGGGGAGCGGCCCAGGAGCAGTCTGCTAGTCCGTGTAGCCTGGGTGTGTAGCAGGCTGTACCATGTAGGTTTGTGTGACTGCACACTGTCATATTTCCCAGTGAAAATGCCTAGTAATGCCTTTCTCAAATGAGCCTCATCATTAAGTGATAAATGACTGTATATATTTTTAAAATTAATAATCATTAATTATTATTCTAATAATTATTCATTTGTCTCTCTTGAGTTTCCCTAGAGGATGATTCTATTACTTCTAATAATTTTGTCTCATCCTTTGTATATGTACAATTCTTACTCTATTTGGGGGACTCCATTTGCACTGACCAGCTCTTCCAGAATGATGTTAAGCTGGTTGCTCGGTCAGTGTCTCATCCAAAACTGAGGGGCTTAAAGAAGACATCACCTTGCTCATGCTTGAGCTACAGCTGGCCAGCTGGGGTGACAGCCCCGATGCTGGGCTTTGCTGGCTTAGCTCCAGTGGCAGGTTGGATCCATCCAGGTGCTGAATTTAATTTATTCTTTGTTTATTTTGTGTTTATCTTTCAGAAGCGTGATTCTCAGCTTTTCATTGTAAGTATTCATGGTTCAGCCCATCTGAGTCTTCTGTTATTTGGAACTCAAAGCATTCACCACTAACCTTACATAAAACTGCCCACATGTCCTATGCAGGCCTTCAGCGGTCACTTGTTGTCACTTTCACAGTCTTTGTCTGGTCCTCTTTGACTGATGTGATGTCATTGCTATGCTGTCCTTTCCTCCAAGGCTGCATCTCTGGGAATCTCATTCAATGTCAGCTTCTTTTTTTTAATTTTAATTTTTTAAATCTCAGATCTATGTGAGGGTACTAATGATGAGGTTATGTTGTTTGCATTTCTAAGGTAAAGTTCAAGTCGTAGGTAAGCCCTTTCCCCATGGGGTGTGTTGTGTACCTTAATATTATGCACACATTATTTGAGAGAACACCAATCCCCTTTCTCCTCCTCTTTCCTATATCTCTCCTCCTCCCTCCCCCAAACTTGAATATACTTGTATTTTTTTCTCGTGTGGGCATACAGTTGCTTATCTATTGGTTTAGTATTAGTATTGAATACATTGGATATTTGTTTTTCTATTTTTCTGACATTTTACTAAGAAGAATGTGCTTCACTCCATCCAAGTAAATACAAAAGATATAAAGTCTGCATCTTTTTTCGTGGATGAATAATATTTCATGGTATACATATAGCACAGTTTGCCAATCCATTCAAAGCCAGTTTTTTTTTTGTTTGTTTGTTTTTTTGAGACAGAGTCTCACTTGGTAAAGTGCGTGGCATCCTAGCTCACAGCAACCTCAAGCTCTTGGGCTCAAGCAATTCTTTTGCCTCAGCCTCCCAAGTATCTGGGACTACAGGTGCTTGCCACAATTCTTGGCTATTTTTAGAGACAAGGTCTTGCTTTTGCTCAGGCTGGTCTCAAAGCTGTGAGCTCAGGCAATCCACCTGCCTTGGTGTCCCCGAGTGTTAGGATTAGGATTACTGAGATGGACCTGAGATTTTGCATTTTTCACAAGCTCTCAGGTGATACTGACCCATGGACTCTGCTTTGAGTACTCAAAGCATTCACCACTAACCTTACATAAAACTGTAAACCTCCTACTTTGGCCACAACAAGAATATGTTTTTTACTCTACTTTTTATAAAGTAATTCGACACTTTTAATGGCAGGGTACAGGAAATTTAAGGGATAGCCAAATGAGGATGAGGTCTAGTTTCTGTTTCTCTTTTTGCTGTTCCCTGGTTCTCTGCTTTCAGCTTTAGTTTTCACGAACCTTAAAGTTGAGAAAAATCAAATGTCAGGATGAACATGGACCTACTTGCACACAGCATCTGAGGGAAAGGTAACTTTCTTCACTATGATTAGTAAGAATATCACTGACATTTGTCAGGTAACTAATTATCATCACAACAATAGCACCAGTAAGCAGCCTGAAAATTAGGATTAAAAAAAGATAATTGAATGTCTATCCCTGTGCCCAAGATACACATAGCAATAAGTCCTGGCTATTCTTCTTTTTACTCAATTTGGTAAGATTCAGTGAGAAGAAAGCTACTCTTCCTAATTTGTCTCACAGTGGAATTGCCACATATCCCTCTTGTTCTAGACCCCTTTGGATGTCGAGTGCTGTGCTGTGTTCTCTTAATGATAGATTTTGACAGAGATGTATTGAAATTGGCTAATCTGGAATGAGAAGTCTGAGCACCAACCTACAAATGCCCACATGTGCAGGGAGCAAAACCTCCAAGTTCAATTTGCTTTGAGTATCGGGGAAAATTTATAATGTCATTTGGCAAGAGGACTGGAGAGAGGGCAGCTCCAAGCTTGGTTGATTCAGCAGCTAGATGGGCTTTGCATCTCTCCAGTTCCCATTTTCACTGCGTTGGTGTTATGACTTCCCTCACCATCTCAGAGGGGCTCCATCAGTTCCAAGTGTGGCATCCAGGTAAGATAATGTCTAGAAGGAAAGGAGACTTTTCCCTGCATTTCTATATTTCCAGTGGAGGGTTTCCTCCCAGAAGATCCTCAAAGACCTGCTGTCTTATCTCACTGGCCAGAACTGGTTCACATCTCCCTACCTAAGCTAACCCATCTGGCAAAGGGAGCGAGTTGCTGTGCTTACATCGGCAGTCCCTTCAGGAATTCCCATCTATCAGAGGGGGAAGGACAGAGACCAGATTATATCCAGAATTCAGGGCTTTGGAGCATTTAACAGTATAAAGAGTTCTAAATACAAAGGCTACTGATGAATCTTTATGGTGGCAAAATCCTTGGAATTTTCAGCTCAGGGTAGACTTTCCTTTTTGCTTTTGGAGCTATCTCAAATAGTTTCCACCTTCTGTTTAAATTTTTAGTGATAAAGGCTTGATTACTTTGAGGATCTTTGATTTCTTCTCCTCCTTGGTGCACCCAGCTAGTAGCAAAAGAAAACAGGCTTCAGCACTGCAGTACCAAGTTCCTGTAGGAGCTGGTCCTCTCAATGACTGTGGGTGAGGTGACCCCAGGCTGTGCTGAGTGGCACAGTAGGGTGAGTACACTCAGAGCACCTCAGCTGTGCCCACCTCTCTCTGGGTCCCCTTGCCCGACCCCTATGACTCAAATACACTGACCTTCCTTCCACATTGCTAATGTTTGAGCACTTTTTTCCTAACAACTATCAAACCACATTTCACTTTAAAGTTATTCAAAATGTGCCACTTCACATAACCGGGCTCGTCAGTCCTGCCAACAAATACCCCCCAACTTCCACGGTCACCCAATGCTGCTGTCCTCAGCTATTTTAAAATGAATGGGAAAACTTTAAGGTTTTTCAGGACCAGATTTAGGACTCAATAAGAATATGACCCATTTACTCTGAACGCTGGGCAAATCAATTGACCCTCCGTAGGTACTACGGCTAGAGAGATTTATGTCCTGACCTTCCACTTGCTTCCAGAGTAGTTCACCTTTGCTAGGTGGCATTGAAAAGTGCACAGTACATTCATTTTGAGCTCTAACAGCCTTCTTGGAAGTTTCAGAAATAGTTTATTATCACTGAGATGGAGGAGAAATGACAATGCTGTGAACCTCACTGCCGTGCAATCCAACCTTTTAAAATGGATGTTATTTAAATGAGCAGAATTAAAAGCTCAGCCTCCTAACAAAGGTAGAGTTTTTCCATAATTATTTGCCAACATTAAAAAAAAATGTTGCAAGGAAGCCTTTTCATTTTAGGAAACCTCTGTTGAAGATATTGCTTGTTTCTATGCTGTTGAGCCCTTCCTTGCTTGGGTTTTTTGAATCACTGGCTGTCCATAAAGAACCTGGGCCCTTGAAGATCAAGGAATATTGGGCATCCCTGAGCTTTGAGCAGTAGCCTTGGCTGGCTGAGGTTCATGGGCCAGGACTAGGAAAGGCGGCCTCCTGGAGCCTTCTCTCCTATCCCATGGTGACCAATATAGTGTATTTGACAGTTTGGCACATGAGCTGCTTTGATAGCTGTAAAGGACTCTCCGGAATCAAAAACATCAAAAGTGGTTTAGTTCATGAGAAATTTAAATGGTGTTCTCTTCTATCCCAAATGATGTGTCTATGTTTTTGATGCCGCTGAAAGTTTTCAAGGCATTCCTAGCACATGATATTGTGTTCTGCATTAATCAGGATGATTGATATGGAAGCCTTTTGACATTAAAGCACTGTACAAGTGGGTTGCAGCAGGTGTATTAGCAAAGGTCCATGAGATCTGCCTTATTAAAGCAGTGCTTTCAACCTCATAAGGACCATAATGTCACTGAACGTTCCTCAAGCCGGACCCCTATCTATGTCATCCCTACACATGTCACGTGTGTCCACAGTGATTCTCACTGTCACAGATGAGGGAACAGAACACGTGTGCATGGCGATGACGGGCATTGAGACCTCAAGCCTTTATATCTAAATGCCATATACTGTACTGCCTTTTATTCTCTCCCCAAACGCATTCATTCTTTATATAGATGGGATGTATTTGCAGAGAGATGATGTAGTTCATCCTCATCCCATTGGAGACACAGGCCCTGTGCCGTGCCCCGCCCACCATGTTTCCCTCTTCCCAAACCCCGTCAGATGTGGGTACTCAGCACCTCATCGGAGACCTTCAGGGTCCCCTCTGCTCAGAAGACCAAGTGTGAGCTCCCCAGGGAAGCCCATCTTGCTCCACTCACCTTCCACCTCTCTCCTCCTGCCTCTCCTTGACAGTCACGTCAGTCTACTGCTGACTACGGGTTGCCCACGTGTGTTTCACTACGTTGCTCTCAGTAGAGTGCTATGGTGTCACAGCTCACAGCAACCTCCAGCTCTTGGGCTTAAGTGATTCTCTTGCCTCAGCCTCCCAAGTAGCTGGGACTACAGGTGCTCACCACAACGCCCGGCTATTTTTTGGTTGTCAGCAGTTGTCATTGCTATATAGCAGGCCTGGGCTGGGCTCGAACCTGCCAGCCTCAGTGTATGTGGTTAGCACCCAACTCACTGAGCTACAGGTGCTGAGTCATATTTGGCTGAATTTTTAAGAATTTTTTTTTGGGTAGGGCAGCACCTGTGGCTCAGTGAGTAGGGCACCGGCCCCATATGCTGGAGGTGGCGGGTTCAAACCCAGCCCCAGTCAAAAAAAACTGCGTTAAAAAAAAAAAGAATTGTTTTGGGTAAAGTGCAATAGAGCAGCTCATGCCTGTAATCCTAACCCTCTGGGAGGCTGAAGCAAGTGGATCCCTTGAGCTCAGGAATTTGAGACCAAGCTGAGTAAGAGTGAGACCCTATTTCTACTAACAAATAGAAAAATTAGCCAGGTGTTGTCGTGGGCACCCATAGTCCCAGCTACTCAGGAGGCTAAGGCAAGAGGATCAAACTCACAGAGTTTGAGGTTGCAGTGAGCTATGATGCCACGGCACTCAACCCAGGATGACAGAATGAGACTCTGTATGACAAAATAGTGTTTTTCAGAGCACTTATGTGGTGATCATATTAGGTTGGACCAAGAACTGAACCTCACTGCTACTTGCATTTGTCACTTAAATATTGGGGCTGAGAAAATAAATATTCATTGTAGCGTCATTTGTAGTGGTGAGTAACTGTAAGCAACCTCCAAGTCCATCCTCACTCCCAGATGAGCACACTGTCTCACACTCATTCATGGAATACAACACAGCAGTCAAAGGCATGGGGGCATGGCGCATGACTGCAGCTGAACCTCACCCAAGTAACGTTAAGCAGAAGAGCAAGCTGAGCAGGACACCTGCAACGTGAAGCCCTGCGTGGGAGAGACGGCAAAAGCAGCCTTACTACGTATTGTTTATGGGATGCTTGGTTGCTGCAATTATAAAGCAACAGGTACTGAAATCAGGCTTCGAGTTTCCTGGGGCTGTAATGATAAAATCCATAGGCTGAGGGGCTCAACCAACAGACATTCATTTTCTCACCGTTCTGAAGGTCAGAGGTCCGAGATCAAGCAGTCAGGTGGATGGGTTTCTCCTGAGCATCTCCTTGCTGCGGACGGCTGCCTTTCACTGTGTCTTCACACGCCCAGTGTCTCTCCTGTGTCCTGATCTCCAGGAGGACGCAGCCACAGTGGAGTACGGCTTACTCGACAGACCTCATTCTGACTTAATTAGGCCTGTTGAAAGGCCCCTCTCAGGCCAGGCGCAGGGGTGGCCGCGCCTGTAATCCTAGCACTCTGGGAGCCCAGGTGGGTGGATCACTTGAGCTCAGGAGTTCAAGACCAGCCTGAGCAAGAGTGAGACCCCAACTCTATAAGTGGCCGGGTGTTGTGGTGGGCTCCTGTAGTCCCAGCTATTTGGGAGGCCGAGGCAAGAACATTGCTTATGCCCAAGAGTTTGAGGCTACTGTGAGCTGTGACGCCACGACACTCCACTGAGGGTGTAGAGTGAGACGATGTCTATAAATAATAAATAAATAAATCTAAAGGCCCTGTCTCTAAAAACAGTCACATTCTGGGGTAGTAAAGTTGGGCCTTCGACATGTAGTTTTGGCAGACACGACTCAGCCCACAGCAGCCTGCTGGTTTCTGCTGAAGGCTGTGAGGGCCACTCTGCTCCAGGCCTCTCCCTCAGGTGCGCCTTGGTCTCTGCCCTCTTCCCTCTGTGTGTTCCCCATGTCTGTGTCCCCATTTCCCCTTATGATAAGGACACCAGTCACACAGGATTAGGGCCCACCTTAATAATCGCTTCCACCCTGTCTCCAAATAACACCGCATTCTAAGGTGCTGGGGGGCTAGGGCTCCGGGAAGTCATTTTCAGAGAGACAGAATTGAACCCCCAACAGATAGATCATGGGATGTTTGGGGGTAAAGGAGGAGCATGGGGACTTGGGCTGTGTGTCTCCTGTTTGGTTCTTGGGCAGGCGTTTCATGACAGTGGCAACAAAGAGAGCTGCTTCTGCCACGGCAGTCAGAGCCCTGGGGTGAGGCCCTTCCTCCTGTGGGGACAATTTCCTCCCACAGGACAGTCCGAGGGAGGCTGCAATTTCCAAGCCCAAACCTTCCTGCTGACTTTCTGCTGTGGGAGCCGAGCCCACCTCTGTGCACAGCCACAGCCACAGACACACCTGTCGCCACTTTTACCCAGAACATGGGACCACACTGGGAGAGCGAGCACAGCCCTCCCTGTCCTCGCCCTGCCCGCTCGGTGGCTGTCCCCTCTCCTTCTGCCTCCCTGCTTATTTCTAATTCCTTGGATTCTTCCTTATAGGGAGAGATTTTTGTGACTTGGGTAGTGACTGGCGGTGAACCGCACGGAGCACGGCTCTGTCCTCACAGAGTTCACAGGTTATTCAGTGAGTGGCGACTTGAGCAATTATTTAATATTAACTCTGATGCTGGAGGAGAAAGAAAGGGTGGTGCAGGCTTCCTGTGGGAGGCCGGGGGTCTGCTTAGAGAGGGGCAAGAATTCACTGGTTGAAGAGGAGCAGAGGTTTTGCTGGCAGAGGCAGCCGCACGCAGGAGGGAAGAAAACGCGTGTGTTTGAAGACTTGAGGAAAAGGCTTGGGGTCTGGGGTGGGGACCAGGAGGTGGAGGTCTTTACTGAGGCTGTTGAGGGACCAATTGGTCATGTTAAAAACTGTGGTTTTGATTTTCAGGGAAGGTATAAGCAAAGTTTGAGTAGAGAAGCTCCAAGGTCAGACTACACTTTAGAAAGATCCCTTTAGCTGCCGAGGTGGGGGCTGTGTGAGCACCAGTGAAGCGAGCGGTCTCCTGGACGGCTATTCCAAAATGTACCCCAGGGTGGTGATGGTGACATGTTCAGAAATGGGTTCATCTGAACTGTGTTTTAAGGTGAAAACTACATGTGGAACAAGACGATGTATTAGAAGCAGAGAATGTGGACAAGGTTGCTACTCCGGTTTGGGGCATAGGTGCTCCATTCTGGGCCTTACACTCTAGGCCAGCGGCTGATGAACTCCAGACCATGGGCCAAATTTGGCTCCTGTCCCGATATTTATTTAAATACAGGTTTGTTGAAACTCATCTGTGCTCATTCATTCTGGGCTACTTTTTTCTGTACAATGGCAGAATTGGGTAATTTTGACAGAGTCTGGCCCACAAAGGCTAAAATATTTAATATTTGGCCTTCTGGAGAAAAATAATTTGCCAATTCCTGCTGTAGGAGGCCCCTCACATCACAAACACTCACAGTAAATGAACAAATGTGTCTGCGTCAGTCCAGGACCATTGCTTGACCATGACCTTAAACACCCATGTTCACTGTCAGGACTAAGGCTGCCCAGGCCCCCAGGAGATGCTTCTCTCCATCTTCTCTTCATAACAAAGTCCAATTTCTTTTTTAAAAAGTTCCCACTAACATGAGGGTCCATACAATTAGGCCACATTAAGGTTGTAGCTACGTCCGTCACACAGAAAGTGTGTCATACACCCACACATTGTTCCCACTAGAAAGGAACCCCCTTTACCTCCTTCTTCCTCCATTTCATTGAGTTTTTCTCTCATGTGAAAATAGTGTTGTTAATCTACAAGTCTCAAATAAGTATCAAGCACATATGATGCCTGTCTTTCCATCTCTTGATGCTTTACATAGGAGAGTGTTCTCCAAATCCATCCAGGTTGTAACAAAGGGTACAAAATCTCTATCGTTTTTGTACCATCTTTTTTTACAACTGAATAGTATTCCATGGTATATCTATACTATGGTTTGTTAACCCAGTCATGTGTCAAAGGGCATCTGGGCTGTTACCATGTCTTTGTGATTGTGAATTGAGCTGCTATAAACATTTGAGTGCAAATGTCCTTATGGGATTGCGGGACCCCATGGAAGGTCCACTTTTAGTTCTTTGAGGATTCTCCATACTTCTCATTGTACTCAGCATCCACCTTGTTTGTTTGTTTGGCTTTGCTCTGAGATGCACAATAGTTAATGTCATTTTTCTAGTAGTTGTGCATGTAGCTGAGGAATAGGTTGCTATATTGTATAGCTCTTCTTACTGTGGTCACATTCATTTATGTTACATGAGTGGTGAGACTGATTCTTTACATGGACATAAGAGTTAAACATGCACACGAGTCCCCTTTATACTCTTAGTCTCAGCCCTGCAAATTTTGGGGTGGGCCAGGGTGAGGGAGGATCAAGGCTCTCTTGGGTTTCTGGTATGATCACGTAAGTGGTGGAGCTGACAGTGGTTGGTATATCACTTTATAGAGCTTTTGAGAATGCAGGTAGGAGATGTGGGCATTGCTATGTCTACTCAGAGGGCAGGCCTGGGTGGCCTGAGGACAGGGAGTCAGAAGTCACTGGTAGTTGAGCTTGTGGGTGTGGTCGACAGCAACTGGAAAGAATAATGAAGAAGAAATGAGGACCTGAGGCCCAGGCTTGAGGTGCAAGGAGGCCCAGCCTTCTGTAAAGGATGTGCAGGTATGGGAATGTTTAGGGAATGAGGAATCCTAAAAGCTGAAAATGGAGTGTCTTTGGAAGGAGGATTTGGCTAATTGTATCCCAAACCTAAGGAATGGATTTAGTGACCTGGATGTTATTAGCCTTCAGTGTCGTCCTGGGAAGTCAGAGGTGGGAGATATTCACGTGGGGATGGTTTCAAGAACGTAAGAGGCATGAGAAAGAGCGAGTGTAGACAGCACGTTCAAGGCTATTGAAGAGGATGAGGAAGAAATGCATCAGTAGCTGGAGGACGGAGTGGGATCAAGGGAGGATTTTTAATTTTTTTTTTAGTTTTAAAGATAAGAGGGAGTTAGATGGGAAGTTTCCACCAGAACAGGTGAGGTTGATTACAAAAGAGAGACGAGAAATCACAGATACATGCTGGTTCAGGTCGTCCATTTGTTTGTTTCCTTACCACACTGACACTGTCTGTTAAGCCTCTGGAACTTCAAGGAGACATAAAAAACAGCACAACCATTTTGGGGGCGAGCTGGCAGGCTTGCCGCAGGGAGTCCCCGGGAAGTCCTCACTCGCCCTTACCCGGCTGCCCGCACGGCATATGGTCTTCTGATTCTGTTACACACAGAAGAGGCTCTTGTTATTTATCCCTGAAAAAATGATTTGAATTCCAAATAGATCTCATTTTAGAGCCACAGGCTGTAACGCTGTCAGCCCACTGGACAGAAATAGCTTGTGCTGTCGGGATTGGTGGCACTCTGGCCAGCAGGACTGCACACCCACAAATAGGCACGTCCTGCGTGGAAACTGCCCTGCTCTCCATTGCTGTTTACCCAGTTAAAAATGGTGCATTCCACAACAAAATAGCATGTAGGATCCATCTCTGAGCAACAGAGATTTCAGAAAAACTGTCAATGGGAAATGAAATTTAGAGTCTTAGAAATGACATCAAGCTGGGTAATGTACATGCTGCCAGGAAGCAGGACAAGCTCTCTGGAATAACTGAGCCTGTGGTAATAACTTGAGTTGTTCTATGGAGGAACGTTAGAAAATATAATAAACGTGTCCCAAACCCTAGAACTCTTATTTTGCTTCTATTTACTGCACAGAGACAGTGTCAATTCACAACTAAATACCGTTTTTCATGTGCGTTCGTCCCCCCCCCCCCACGCCAATTCCCATTGCCATCTGTGCCATTTGGAGCAGTTATTGTGCTTGGTGCTTTCTACACATGCCCTCGTTTTACCTTGATAATCTCCAGCGGTCCTAATGCCCTCTTCATCCAAAGGAGAAGGACGTGGGGGACATTCATGTGGGGATGGTTTCAGAAAAGGTAGGGTGACTCTGAAGTCATTTATCTCTTTAATTACTGTATGAAGAAATAAAGGTATTTTAGCTTGTGATCTCAGGGCAGAACCTTTTTTTCTTTTCTTTTCTTTCTTTCTTTCTTCTTTTTTTTTTTGAGATAGAGTCTCACTTTGTCACCCTCAGTAGAGTGCTGTAGCGTCACAGCTCCCAGCAACCTCAAAATCTTGGGCTTAAGTGATTCTCTTGCCTCAGCCTCCTGAGTAGCTGGGACTACGGGCACCTGCCATAATACTCAGCTATTTTTTTAGAGATGGGGGTCTCACTCTTGCTCAACCTGGTCTCGACTCTGTGAGCTCAGGCAATCCACCTGCCTCAACCTCCTAGAGTGCTAGGATTACAGGCGTGAGCCACTGCACCCAGCCCCCATCATATTTTGAAGAAATAAATCTTTTTTTTTTTGAAACAGAGTCTCACTTTGTTGCCCTCAGTAAAGTGGCTGCAGCGTCACAGCTCACAGCAACTTCAAACTCTTGGGCCTAAGTGATTCTCTTGCCTCAGCTGGGACTACAGGCATCTACCACAGTGCTCACTCTTGCTCAGTCTGGTCTCGAACTCCTGAGCTCAAGCACTCTGCCCACCTCAGCCTCCCAGAGTGCTAGAATTACAGGCGTGAGGTACTGTGCCGAGCCCCACCGGGCAGAATCATATTCGAATCTGATTGGAATCGATGTGTAGACTCAAAACTTTTCTATAGATAGAGTTTTAGTGTCTGGGGGGTGCACTGGAGTTCAGGAGAGTGAGGAATTATTCTTGGGGGTAGGAATGCTGTCAAAGCCGCTCCCCTGTGATTCTTGGGCTGTTGGTTGGTGGAATTGCAACTGATTGAGGTGGGAGTGAAGGGCAAAGGCAAAGGCAAAGGCAGGCCAGAAGCACGTCTGGGGATCCGTGGGCAGTCCTGTGTAGGGTGCGTGTGTGTGTGTGTGTGATGATAACACAGGAGAGACAATCTGGGTCAGAGAGTGCAGGCATCTAAATGACAGCATGACTGTTTCCTCTCCAAACATTCTGGAAATAGCATAAAGTCTGGATTTGAGTTGGACAAAGACTCAATTGCTGTAGGAAAGCCAGTTCAGCTTCTACCACCCAGGAGAAGGTTGGTGAACTCAGATGAAAGTACTAGAAAATAAATACATTTATTTCATCAAAGACTTTGACTTTTCTCCCTTTACGTTCTGCTCTTTTTTCCGTCTAGCACGTTGACTTTCAACACCACCTGGGGAGGTGTTAAAACTCTCAATACCCTGGTGGGATTCCAGACCAATTAAATCAGAATCTGGGGGTGGGACACCAGGATAAGTATGTTTTTGAAGCTTCCTGGGTGATTCTCATAGTTAGGCTGAGGACTACTACATGTTCAAATCCCTCACTTGCTAAGTGAGCTAATTGATTAACAACTGCTACAGGAATGGCGGAGTAACTAAAATGATAGTAGTGCCTGTAACAGATTATGAAAGGTCAGGAAGAAGACCTGGTTTGAGGAAAGACTAGGAGATACATTTGTTGTCAAAAGTGTAGTTTTAGGCTTGGCACCCATAGCACAGAGCCTGGCCTGGACCAGCTAAAACAACCACAACTGCAACAAGAAAATAGCTGGGTATTGTGGTGGGCACCTGTAGTCCACCACAGGTAGGAGACTGAGGCAGGAGAATCGCTTAAGCCCAAGAGTTTGAGGTTGGTGTGAGCCGTGACACCATAGCACGCCACAGAGGGTGATGCAGTGAGACTCTGTCTCAAAAAAAAAAAAAGTGTAATTTGAAATTGGCAAATCTAAATGGAGATTGGAAGCTCCTGGGAGGTGGGTTTCCTTGTCATGGCAGCGTCATTGTTTCCCAGACACAGAAGGTGTGAAATAAATATTTGAATCTGAAATTCCAGTAAGCATTTGGAGCTAGGCTTTCACATATTTGCAGGGGAAGGTTTATATGTTTGAGTTACGGGCTTGTAGGCAATAAAGCAGGTTATATAGATAGAGTAAAAAAGACAGAAGAGCTGATGGCAGAATATTGGGGGGTCGTCCACATGAAGGAAAAAGGAAGAGGAAAAGGACTAAGGAATGGCGTTTCCAATGGAGACAAACAAAATAATGCAAAGCCAAGAAGGTTCTAGAGGGTCACGTACATAGGGCAAAAAGGTTAAAAAAAAAAAAGGTAAAGTCAAGGAGAAAAATCCTGAAGGCTTAGCTTTGGTGTATAGGTGCAGTTCGTTAAATCATGCAAGTAGTATTGTTCATTGTAAAATAAATTAAAAATTACAAATAATCGAAAATAAAAGCTAATCACCCATAACCCCATTATTCAAAGATAAATACTTAATATTTATGATTATTTTCCAAATATAAATATTATAAAAAGGGACATATATTAATATGCAATCTGTTTTTCTATAACAATAGATTATGAATTTCTTTTCATGTCAATGAATATATACAAATGGAAATTTAAAATGGCAGCAAGATATTTTGGTTGCACTGGAACTGCCATGATTTATTTAAACAATTTATTAGTCATAATTTTAAATTTTTTGACACTTTAAACAATTCCATTCATAAATGGTTATGTGTGTGATTATTTCTTTAGGTTAAATTTCTAGGCATACAATCCCTGGATTCAGATACAGTATATAAACTTTGTCCTCCAGAAAGCTTGCACCAATTCAAGCAATTTTACTAGAAAAATACACAATTAGTTACTTTATTACATGCTCAGGAATACTGGATACACTTCTTCTTTATTTTTACTATCTTGTCAGGTTTAAAAAAAGTGGCAGCCCAATGGTACTTTCATTTGCTTTTCTCTTATTACTAAGCATCCCAATTTCTCCCTATTTAGCACAGTTCGGTCTTTTAGGGATGCCGTTCGTTTGTTGCCCATGACAGTTCTTCCTTCATGTGTGTAGACCAGAGGGGCGGCTGCCTGTTGCTTCATTCCAGGACACCTTCCCTGATTTAAAGGGTTCAAATGATGCCATCCCTCATTTTATGTCTATGTGGACATGTCTCAGGGTGTGTTCTCTGAAGACGCTGAGATACAGTGTGATGTAAAGGATGCTCGAGAGGTTTACCCCTGTGAAGGGAGAAAGAGAAAGCAGGATTGTGCAGAAAAAAAGGAAAACTGTGATGCCAGCTGGACAAAGCTTTGCTTTCATGGGGTCCTGGAGCAATTATTGCCAACCACAGCTGTCCCTCTTTGAACCAGAAGGTCCTGGCCCTTCTCCTCTTGCCTCACTGAGATAATGGATGGGTAGAGTTGTCAGGTTTAGGAAATTAAAGTACAAAATGCCCAGTTAAATTTAAATTATTAGTGAGTACCTCTAAAATATGAGCGTGTCCCAAATATTACATGAGGCATACTTATAACTGAAACAAACAAACAAAAGCTTTCCATTGTTTATCTGGGAGTCAAATTGGACTGGGCATCTTGCATTTTATCTGGCAACTCTGGACGTGGGCTGCCTGAGAAGCATGTGCTCTTAGACAAGGTGGCTCAGCCACGGCTCTGATGAGCTGACAGCAGCAAGTGGCCTGCTGACTACATGCCCTGTGTCTGAACAGTGAGTGCTCCTTGATGGGAGGTCTTGCTGATGCGTTTCTATGTCCAAGGGAAATAAACACAGCCTTCCAGTCCTGAGCTTGAACTGTACATCCTGAGAGAACAGGTAAAAAACCCAGATTAGAAGTCATCAAGGAGTTTGTATGTGATAGGACGGAGGAAGAAATGAGCACACACCATTTCTTGCAATTGGTTTTGGGAGAAAAGCTCTTTCAGAGAAAACGATGATAATACCAACACTAGGGGAGAGAAGCGTCGGGGACACTTGGGATGTCTGTAGCAGAAGGAAGGTGGATCGAAGATGTTGGGCTCCAAGATGGGACAAGTCTTGAAGCAACTTCCAAAAGGAAGTGGTCAGGTTTGTTAATGAGTTCTGAAAAATCAAGGAGCAAAAATAAAATGCATAAAGTGGTGAGAAAGGAAGCTGTGGGGACTTAGGCAGTGTGACCCTGTTTTTCTAAGAAAGGCGGAATCAAGGACATCTGCTGAGAGTGGTGAACAAGTGGTGGAGTTTGGGGCCTGGGAGATGGGAAAACAGCTTCACCATCGTGAGCATATCCTGGAGTGCAGGATTGTGGAGAGGGAGCTTGACCTCAACTTCCCCTCTTCTTCCCAGGCCACTGAATAGATGCCATGTAAACCACGCTGTCTGTCTTTGAGGAGTTAATGCTCTAGTTGGAGAGAAAATTCACACACCCGAAAACAAATAACCACCCAGGAAATGTAAGCTAAATACCATTTTGTAGTCCAGGCAAAATCTATCACTGCTTAGAAGTGATCGATTACTGTGAAGCTGGAGGACCCAGGGGGACTCACTCACAAGGGGAGACTTCAGCTGGATCTTGGGTACCAGGCAGATATTGCCGGAAAGTGGGAAAGGGTTGCCAGGCAGGAGCATTGGCTTCTTGGGAAACAGCATTTTAGTTGGCATCTTTTAAGTCTTACCTGTTTCACGGATGAACTCTGACTGTCACATGTGGCCAAATCTATTTCCTTCACAGGCTCAGCCTGTATGAGCATGAGGGAGTCCTCTTGGGATCCTCAGTTGTGTTTTCACTGCTGTCTAGTGAGTCTTGAATGAGAATGACCAGTCATGGGCTCTTCTCTCTTTATTTTCATAAAAATGTGTGAGATTCCAATTGTTCCAGAACAGGGGACAATGGGAAGGATCAAACTGGAGTGTGGGCTGTTGGCCGACAGCCTTCCTTTGCTGAAATAACGCAACACCCAGAAAGAGGTCTGCTAGAGGTCCCCAGGCTGCCTGAGGACTCTCGTTGTGGTGTGACAGGCCCGGTATCAGCATTCATGAATGCAGAACGAGAGCAAAGAAGTGATTTTATTTAATGAACCGAGAAAGCTTTGCAAGATTCCTTGAGTACTTCCCAGCCTACATGTTACTGCCTACTAAAAGTAGAAGAGATTTGATGATTTTTTTCCCTCTTCCTGTCTTTCTTTTTTAGCTCAGTCCTAATTGTATTTCTGTTTTTGCATAAGAAACGTAAGACAGCTCCTCCCCTAATACTGCCAGAGTACTTCCTTAATTACAACATTTATTGCATTGTTTCCTTGCTTAAAAACCTTCAATGGCTCCCTGTTTGCCACTATAAATTCATCTTGGTTTACAAAATTGCCATCATTTCTCTGGTTTTGCCTCACATGCCAACTGTACTTCTTCTAAGCTCTAAAACAGATCCATTTCCCTAGACATGCTGCCCTAAATGTAAGTGAATAAATTCACTTATTGTTTTGCCGTATTTTCACAAGGGATGATCCAATAACCTGGTTCGGATCTTACCTGATATAACCATGGTTATATTTTCATGATTTTATGATCTTGAAAATCTCCTCCAACTTTCCCAAGGAATTTTTTTTTTAAATCTACTCCTTTGCCTGTCAGCTGGTATTTTCCCCAATAAACAGAGCTTCAGTTGTGGATATTTGTTTTTGGTAGAAGATTTGATTAGCCTTTGCAAAAACTAAACAGCTTGTGTTTTGTCAACATCAGTTCCCAGTTTGGATTAGAATCATTAGTGGCAGAGCACGTGCTCTTTGGCTGAGCAGTGATAATTAAAGTCGCAAACAGGGATCTGTGCAATTCTGCCCATGTTGTGTGCGGATAATGGAATGAAGACATGTCACAAGGACTTTTGAAATAGATGGTAACATGTCAATCACACATCCCAACCCTACATTCAGAAACCAAGTCACATTACAGGAGAGACACAAAGCATCAGCATCAGAAGTGAGGAAAGGACTCCACCAGCATGTTACAAAGCTTGTAGAAGTTTTGAGATAGCACAGAGCTAGTGACAAAGGATAAAGTCATAATTCTTCTTGTTTAAGAAATGCAGGTGTGGGTCAGGGTAAACTGACTTTCTGGAAAAATAAAGCTCTAATTTGGAGCATTTGGTGTGTGATGTAAACTCCTGCCATGGCCGTGTTCAGGCTACCAAAGCAGAATTGGGAAGGGACGCACAGATTTGGCTTTTGTGAACCTGCCCAAGTTGGCTCAATCCCCTACTGATGATTTCAGATGTTAGTGTGAGTGATGGCTTGGAATAAACCCCCAACCTGGGTGTGTGGGTGTGAGGATGTCTGTAGGGATTGGAGGCCATGAAGAGATGCTGTTGGCTCCTGAGACCCCTTTAAATTTCCAGGACTTACAGCTTCCAGGAGCTTCCATGTGGGAGGTTCAGGGACAGTCAGCAGGAGAGGACTCATTTCTTTCTCTGACACAGACTCCCGGCTGCAGGGCTCTTTCTCTGTAAAGCAGATACTTGGGTAAAAAGAGCCTCTACTTTTGCTATGCCCTCTGCAGAGAATTCTCTTGCTCTAATGTCTTCTTTCAGCTGTCTGTTGTAAATGTCACCAGATCAGGGCGGCTCCTGCGGCTCAACAGAGTAGGGTGCTGGCCCCAAGTGCCAGAGGTGGCGGGTTCAAACCCAGCTCCAGCTAAAAACTGCAAAAAAAAAAAAAAAAAAAAAAAAAAAAGTCACCAGATCAGAGAGGTTTACCTCTAAGCCCCTTTCTAGGTGGCATAACTTCTCTAGTATCCCTCACCTGACATATTCTGGGTGCCTTTGTCATCACCTGTGTCCTCCCACTGGAGTACTAGCTCCAAGAGAGCAGGGACCTCTGCCTATTTTGTCTCGTCCTACGTCACCTAGTCTAAAGCAGCACTTGGCACAGGGCTCCACATGGCGGCATCTGGGACCATCCTCTTCACATTCCATCCGCTACCCAAGCCAGTCTTTTGGCAGGCACTTAATAAATAAATATTTGTTGAATAAATGTTATAATGTTTCACTGGATATTTAAAAAATATTATTTCAGTGTACAAAAATCTGCATACACATATATCATTATTAACTCAAAGGCAATAATTAAACTATTCCACTACTCTATATCATATTTTTTGGTTTTAACTAATCAAATTTTGAAAGTCACATTTTCTTAAAGTACATCACCAAGATTGTATCAACTGCTCTTTCTATTCCAAATACTTTGCTTTTTATCTCTCAATATTATATACAGCAGGTGCCAGAAAAGTATAGATACATTTTAAGTGACCTTATTAGAAGCAAAATTGATCATTCCCTGCAATTATACAATACGCAGGAAAAATAGATGTGTGTAAGCTTATCTAGGCACACTTGACCAGTTTTGGTAACGCTGATTCAGCTTTGAAAATTAATACACAGAAAACATCTGTTAACATCTGTATAGAAAACATCTGTATTTCTGATACATAAAGTTTCAGGGCTGAATTATTTTTTATTTTGAATTTTTTAATACAAAATAATCCTTTTATTCCACTTAATGCATTCATCCATTGCTTAAATCCATTTTGTGTGATATTAATATTAAACTCTAGGTTTATTTTTATTGCATTTCCCTAAGATACCATTTCCTGACCCATTATTTTTAGCTTTTCCATGTCATTTTGTTTTAGGTGTCTCTCCTATGAATAATATGTAGCTGAAATTTGCCTTGCTACCCAATCTGAGAATTTCATCTGTTGATCAGAAGTTTAACTTGTGTTCTTAATGTGACAACCTATAAATATGGTCCCACTTTAATCACAGAATTGTGTGCTTTCTATTTGTAAATGTCCTTCTTAGTCTTCTTAGTCTAATGTGACAAAATGCCATGGACTACATGGCTTGAACAATAAACTTTTATGTCGTCCAGTCTGGAGGCTGAATGTCTAAGATCAGGGTGCTGGCATGGTTGTGTTTGTGGTGAGGGCTCTCTTCCTGACTTGTGGATGGCCACCTGCTTGCTTTTCTTCACATGGTAGAGAGGGGAAGTTCTCGTGTCTCTTCCTCTGCTTATAAGGACATCAATCCTCACCCTTATGGCCTCATCTAAACCTAATCACTTCCCAAAGGCCTCAACTCCAAATATTATCACATTTAGGGGTTAGGGCTTCAACAAATGAATTTGAGGAATGGGTAGGGAGTGGGGGACACAAATATTCAGGACATAACAATGTCTTTGTACTGGGATCATTTTTCTAAACCTAGTTGTTTATTCTACCTGGTGGCCCAACAGGTCACTTTACTTTGCTACTTAAAACACATAGAGGCTCCCATTTTCCAGGGGACACAGTGCACACTTAGCAGAGTTTTTAGGACCACAGAAAACCCAGTTCCTCCCCAGCCATCAAGCCCCACCCCTCACATCTTCTTTGATCATGCCCCAGGCTTCATTCATTCTGAAGTTGTTTTATTTGCTTGAAACTGCTCTTTTCCTCCAATTTTGGGACCATATGTCAAGTTATTATGGAACACTATTTTCCATCTTCCTCACTGTATTAGTCAGGGCTTTTCAGAGCAACAGAACCAATAGGTTATGTGTGATATGTACATGTGGCCACGTGCGTATAGGTACAAAGAAATGTGTATAAAGAAAGATGGATACTTTACAGCTTTTTTATTAACTTGTTTGGAGTTGGAGGGCCTAAAGTCACTCTCAAAAAAATAGTCTTAACAACAACAGCAACAAAAGAAATAGCAAAACAAAAGTGAATAACCTCCACCAGTGTTGTAAAATATATAAAACAAGAAAGGCATACCAAGTATCGCTTAGAAACTTTATAAGGAAGCTATGCCATTCATTAGCATTGTTTGAGATAATGACTTTTTAGAATCAGTGATTACTTTTATAAAGTGTTATTAGGAAATCATTTTTTTCTTCACATAAAAGCTGACATGAATCCAGCTTTTCAGTAGATGCATTAAAACTACTATAAATCTGTTTAATAACTTTATAACTTGGTTTAAATTTTTTAAGGGAAGTAGGCTGGGGAGCTCCATGAGTTGGCATCACAGTTACCCCCATCACGTTCTGTGTGTGCACCCTTGCTAACGGAGACGTCTGAGAAAGGTTGAATCTTTAAAGTTTATCTCTGTAATTTCAAAATAGAAATATACATATGTGGATGTTGTAATCTCTCTTTCCTGAGACAAGAAGGGGAAATTATTGTGTTTATATTATGAGCTAGAAGTCAGACTATGGTCTACTTACCAAACTGATGCTACAATAGATCCCAGAGAGTATCTGAGCATTGTCTGTTTCATCTTCTGTGTCTGTGAACAGGAAAACAAACAAGCAAACAAAAAACTAAAGTCAGGATGTAATGAAGAAGACTACTCTGGTTTCATTGACTTGGGCTTTTGACAAGTCATGGAGCCATTAGGAATGCAGAAAAGTTAAAAATCATAGCAGTTAAATAGATGAATAACAAAAATCTTTGTCTGCTTCTAGCCAGGAAGGTAAAAATATATTCATGCAGGTTTAGAGAGAAAATATAATGTCAGAAGCATTTTCCTTCTCTGAAAATGGGCCATCAGGAGACCCGGGTGGTAGAGTCTGGGGGATCTCTCTATCCAGGGCAAGACCACAGAATCAAAGGGACTGGTGCAGAACAGCCAAGTGTTGTCCTCAGCCCACTACCAGAGTATCAAGCATCCAGAACAGTTAATGACTGACCAAGAGGGGGTTGGTGAATCATGGAAAAATGGAAAATTTGTGGCATTAAATCAGTCCATCCCTCGGCGTTAGGAATAGTTTCATCACGTATCTGCAGATTTTTCCGAAACTATTTTTCCTGTTGGGGTGACAAAAAACTTCATCTCCCTCTTCTTAGGGTCCTGGCTATGCCTAAAATTTAAATTGAGACAAAACTTATTTTTAAAACACATTAATAAGAAAAAAAATACACATTTGTTTACTACAAGTTTTATGTGGCATAGGAGCCCTTGTAAAGAAATGCAGACCCCAAGAAGCAGAGTCAGTTACTTAAACACTGAACTGGACAGAGAATAGTTAAGTTGTGGAAATGAGATAAAGCAAAGGGTATTGAGCTGGAATGTTTAATTCGATAGACAAGACAAGTGACTAGGAATGCATGTTGTATCTGTATAGAATTCCTTTGGCCTCAACTTTCCAGTCCTTGATGATAAGAATATTGCTTTTTTTTTTTTTTTTTCTATTATAGGGAGGACTTCTTTCCCATGGGAATTCCATCTGCTATTTTTAAAACACAGGATGGTCAGAATACTCTTCTTGCACCTGCCGTTTTTCACGTGCCTTCAATTTAGATAATAGTGTGCCACAGAGGTATATTTTTAACTCTTTCAATAATTAATGTTTAATCTATACTTTATTCTTATTTTTAGAAGTAGTTTAAATTTTTTGTATTTAAATATAACATGTATATAGAAACACACACAAATTAGAAGCATTCAGCTTGATGAATTGTCACACCTGGCATCATGAACACTACAGAAGACCCCTCATACTCTCCCATTTGCTGTCAGCTCCCTCCCATTAATCCTCAATTAATTTAGCCTGTTTTTGAAATTTATACAGAGGAGTTGGCCAATACATATTATTATTATTATTTTTTTTATTGAATCATATCTGTGTACAATAATTCAGTCATGGGGTACAGTCTACGGGCTTCAGATACAATCAGAGATACTTTCATCAACCTGATTGCGATAACATTCAAGAGACTTTCTCATTACTTTGTGAGAACAATTTTGATCCGTATTTAGATTAACTATTTTTTTCTCCTTCATTGCTTAAGGAATCCATAAAATGTAAAAACAATTTTTTTTGCAACATATGTAAAAACGTGTTTTTTTAAACACAAGAATAGGTATGTATATAGACATTAAAGAATGCTAAGTAAATTTGTCAATAGGTACAAAATGGTGTCTTCAGTAGGCTGGATGTAAATTTCATCATCGTCACAAAAAGTCTGTTTGCATTTCTACAAATAAGAACAATTTGCATCACCATCATCTCTCCACAAATTATCATCAGAGTGTTATAAAATAGTTAAAGACAATAAAAGACCCATGTCCTTACTTGTTACCAAATGAAGAGAGTCCAGCCTCCTGTCACTGTCCTGCCAGTTTGCAGAGATGGGGGGATAGGTCCAACGAGCTTTATTATCAGAAGGCCAGAAATTCTGGAGAACAGTGAGTTTAGCTCCTCCAAGACTGTTCTGCCCTTCCATTTCCAAAACAATAGCTTTATACATAAAAGTTCAAAGCAAAAACCATGTTGACCTTCACCTTCAATAATAATCATTAACCCTCATTTTAAATAAATAAATAGCATAACCCATAAACAGTAAATAGCATAACCCATGACCCATAATAAACAATAATCAGCATAACCCATTTCTCAAAACAACATTTCTAATTTAAAAGTTAATCTCCTAAATAAATCGCCCTAACTATTCAAGATATACACTTTTAGGTTAAAGTTAAATTTACAAAACAAGGATGGAAGACAGGAGGTAAATGTCCCGTATGAGCTAAACCGACCAGACTGGCCGTGCCACGTCCGCCCCAGCCTGACCGATCCGTCTCATTCTCACTAGGCGGGCTCTCATGCTGAGTCATATGACCCCAGAAGGGCCCTTCAGGTAATGTTCAACACACCTGTGTAGAGGTACCCAGGAATTATTTCTCCCATTTTAAAAAGTGTTACCTGATAATGTGAACAAAAGTAAAAAACAAAAAGTAACATATGTGATTTAGAGACCCCATCTAAGATGTCCAATTCTTCATCATCTGAATTTTTAAACTTTGCTACCTGTGATACAAAACTCTTGGTATTAAACCTGAAAGTGTTAAAATTATATGTTAATATTATAATCCCTAGCCTTTTGCCAGGTATGGAAAGAAACTATTGAGGAATTCAAATTGCTCGAGAGTGGGAGACTTTTTAGCGTTCTGTCAATTCTGTAATGCACACGGTGACACTGCCAGGTCTCCTGCTCACTGCTGTACCTGAAATAAGCAAGTAGAAAAGAAGGAAAGCAAAGCAAAACGACAATAACATTGGGCAACCAAGGAAATGTTTGTCACAGAGCCCATGCACTTTACATTAAAGAGATAAATGGGGGTAACATGCAATAAATTAAGAAAGTCAACTTCCCTTGTCATATGTCAGCTTTTCTGTATGTTAAAATCAGCATAAAACTAAAAACAGAAACTATGCTACCCACAAGAGAGTAAAGAAGTAAATAGAAAAAGAAATGCTGATTTGAATCCTTATAAGTAAAGGGACCAATGGTACATAATAGCTGCAATGTTATTAGGGCTCTCTGGGGCTCTAGAGTAATAAAGTAGCACCTGTTAAAACATAGCACAATAAATGCTGTTCATGGCAATGGCTTTGTATCATGGATACAGACTCAAATCACCTACAAAACATTTTCATCATGAAGATAATTAAATATGTTTGGAAGAATTATGCTGAAATATGGTTATTTTTTATAGGTAAGTGCTGAGAGTCAGTGTCAGACTCTTTAAAAAGATAAAAAGTTGTGATTTTTTATAGTTAGGAAGAATACAAATGTGGGTAAAGGCAGTGATTGTAGGATAGGATAGAATGTGAGTCATCAGATAAAATATTAGCAGACCAAAAAATATATATATATTAGCAGACCAAGTAAACATTTGTACACTTAAAGCAACTTACTCTACTAAAAGTAAGATAAATGGTAAATTTATAGTGCTTAAATAATTAGGAATTGTTTTAAAAAAAGACAAGTCTTATTGCTTATTTTGTAAACACTCAACTTTCACATTGGACAATAATAGCAGCAAAGATTTATTGTGGTCAATGGTATATAAGTCACTGTATTAAATGATGATATATATTTGTATGTGTGTGTTCTGTGTCTCATTAAATACTCAAAATAATCATACAAGAAAGGAATTATTATGATCTTCATTTTAAAGAAGAAACAGAAGCTTAGAGAGCTTGAATTAAGATTGCAAAGCACTGCGTGGCAGAGGCAATTTGAACTTAGATTGTGTGAGTCTATTAACGGGTCCTTTGAGTGGTCTGCTATTTTGTTTTCCATTTAACTTCCATAGTAGCTATTTAGGGTAATGTTTTAATTGATGGTTCTCCAGAGACACAGAACAAAAGGGATACACACACACACACACACACAAACACACACGGTGGCGGAAGTATATATGGAGAGTTTTGTTATAAGACTTGGCTCAGATGATTTGGAGATAGGTCCCACAGTCTGCCATATGCAAGCTAGAAATCTGGGAAAGCTGGTGTTGTTTCACTGTAGAAGCCCAGAGGCCTGAGAACCAGGAGCACAAATGTCCCAGGGTAGAAGCCAGATGTTTCAGCTCAAACAGAGCAAATTAGTCATTTCTCCACTTTTTGTTCTATTCAGATGCTCGATTAACTGGATAATGCCCATCTTCACTGATATTTTTTACTCAGTCTAACCATTCAAATTCTAGTATTTTCTGGAAAAAGTCTCACAGACACAGCAAAAAATAATCCCTTACCTACTATCTCTACTATCTGTGCATCCCTTAACCCAGTCAAGTTGACACATAAAATTAACCACTACAAGTTCGCCTCTTGTCAGTGTGACACACATACACATCTCCTTAAACCACCTTTAATTTTGAAATAAAGACAATAACAAGGTCATAACTGAACCTACCATGATACAGCTAGGTTATATCTGAAAATGAACTAATCCTTTCCCCAGAAGAGGAGGTGAAGTTCTTGGGTAAAGGGTACTCTTCTAATATTACATAGTTTAAATCATCTGATATAAAATTAATAACACTTACCTACTGATATAATATCAATGTATTTCATGTGACATGATAAGAGAATAAAATGTGATTAAACAAAGATATTTTCTTCATATATGTATATATCCACACATGATGTATTCATAAACTAAGGAGGAAATACTAATGCTAATTATCAGCCTTTGTTTCTGTAACTGGTTACAGGGCCACATCTGGCATTTTTAACTACTTTCCTTGAGTATCCATTCTGTATTCTCTTTGTCCTTAGCCATCACTTCATCTGCTTCTGTTTTTTTTTTTTTTTTAACTTGGTGGATGACTCACAACTCCATTCCTGAAGAGTCTAGGTCATTAATGCCCTGCCTGGATTGAGTTGTTGTAGATGTTCACTGACCTTAATCACAGGGCATGGTGATACTAAGAGATGCCTGAAGAGATCCCCTATATTCTAAACATACTCTTCCTTACCCTTATCCTTCGGTAGCGTGACACAATCATCCCAGCCAACCCTGTATCTCCCTTCTTAGTTTCTTGTCAGAGAGGCAGGAGGATCCCAAGATGGCCGGGTGGCAGTCTTCACTGTTAGTTCAGTGGAATCATTGTTGTGTCACTTGATGGGAGCCTTCCTCCCTCTGGAACTGAGATGTCTAGGGAAACAAAGAATAAAGTTCAAAGAATAGGAAGTAAAATTTTTATTACTGTTGACTGGGCTATCACTCCCATTTCCACCCCATAATTCCTGGACCTGTGAATCTTGGCTATCAGAGAAATTGAGGGGCCTTCTCTTCTAGCTGTACACTGGTGTTGGGGTGCCATGATCTCCCTTCTAAGGATAAAGTTGTAGAGTTGTTGCATTCGGCCCCTCCTACAAACATGAAAGGAGCGCAATGCCTTGTGGCCTCTTTAGACTTTGGAGGCAGCATATTTATTTGAGTCTGAGTTTGTTCCACCAACCCCTGTGCCAAGATACCCCCAAAGCTGCTAGTTTTTTTTAATAATTTTATTAAATCATAATTGTGTACATTGGTGAAATCACAGGGCAGAATGTGCTTCATATACAATCAGAAACATTTTGATCGTACTGTGAGAGATAGCCCTCATAGCATTTTCTTAATCACTATATAAAGACATTGATACTCTACATTTAATAAGTTTGACCAGTACCCTACTAAGATGCACCCAGTTACACGTATTTTTTATGTCCTTCCTAAAGAGCCTCCATGAAGAAGTCATTTCTCTCTTCCTCTCTCTTTTCCTCCCTCCTTCAGCTACAGGTTTTTGTTTCTTCCCTGTCTGTACACACGCATAAGCTGCCACGAGAACAGTCTCAGTCTTGTTTTGCTTCTGGAAGCTCTCCAGAAATAAACGGGTTTCACATCTGCTTGCCTATGAAGGAAGCTGACTTCCTTATAAGTTGAGTCTAAACCTTACATATATTTTGTTAAACTTCTGAAATAATTCTTGTTGATAGAACTGATAATGATCTAAATAAAGTTCTTTCAATTGGAATTTACTGGATATTAAGGTTTTAACTTCAGCATAACACTTGCAAATGTCAATATATGACAGCCTGCTGGTACCCACCCCCACTGATCAATGTTCCCTGAGCAGTTACCCAAGTTCAAGGAGAACCACAAAGACCTGTAATACAAGGTCATCTCCTGTGGGGCTGTCCAGTGCACTGCAGGACACTAGGAGCATCTCTGGCCTCTACCAACTATGCCCAAGAACCACACCCTGCTCAACCTCCAAGCTGTGACAACCAAAAAACATCTCCAGACACTGTTAGCTGTCTGGGAGGGGAGGCACAATCACCTCCAGTTGAGAACAACTGAGACCTAAAATGAAGACATAAAGCATGCATTTGGACCTAGATGACAGGGAAATTCTACCCATGTTTCAAGTAGATAGCTGAAATTTTTTACTTTCATTATTGCTGACCATTTGTTGTTTTATTTCTAAATCCACCTTTTTCACAGTATAGGGGTGTGATGTGAGTTGGAATACCCCAAAGATCACCAACTGGTGCTAATCCCTTTCATCTCTTAAATACTGCCAGTTCTAAATGTTTTTATCTTACACTTAGAAGTTGTTCCTTCACTGAATTGTTTGCATGGGAAAGGATATGATGTCTGGAATTTGTTTTAAAATAGTCCAGAAAATTAAAAAGGGAATGGCAGGGTGAGAAGTGGGGATGAAAGCAGAATGCTAACTCAAAGTGGGTGGGAAGTACAGGAGATCCTTCATACTGTTCTCTCCACTTTGCATGTGTTTGAAACTTTCCAAAATAAAAAGTTTAAAAAGTCAATGACACTAAAATAAAAGTTCTGGAATTTGCTTTTAAAATAGTTTTAAAATAGTTTAGACAGGCTTGGCGCCTGTAGCTCAAACAGCTAATGTGCCAGCCACATCCACCAGAGCTGAGAGGTTCGAATCCAGCCCAAGTCTGCCAAACAACAATGACAATTACAACCAAAAAATAGCCAGGCATTGTGGTGGGCACCTGTAGTCACAGCTACTTGGGAGGCTGAGACAAGAGAATCACTTAAGCCCAGGTTGCTGTGAGGCAACAGCTACCCAGGGCGACAGCTTGAGGTTCTGTCTCAAAAACAAAATAAAATAAAATAGTTTAGACAAATGGGGTGTGGATGAGTGATAATAAAATCAGACTGCCAAAAACAAGACTAACAATTCCAGCTGGATGAAGGGGGTATGGGTTCATTCTCTCCCATCGACTTATACATATTGGATCATTTCCTTATTAAGTTTTTTTTTTTAAATTTATACTTCAATGTACAAAGTTATTTAAAGGAGGCACAGTTTGTAAGAGAAAAAGTTATTAAAAAACCTCAATGTCTATCAGAAAGTTAATGGCTGAATATATTGTGCTGGGAATAGGAAGAGGAAAGGTATAAAAGAGTTCATATTATGACCCTGTTTTGTTTTTTTAAAAAGTGTGTGGGGGGATATATTCATATATGCTTGTTATATACCTGAAATAGCACCAGATGGGGTCATGGGAAACATAGCATTAGAAAGCTGAGGGCTTCAATGTACCTTTTTCTCAGACTCTGCCTAGCTAAGGTAGGGAATTAGTTTGAGGGTGACTCAAAAAATAAATCTGCTGGCTAAGAAAGGACTCCTGGGTATGATAATCCACCAAGTTAATAGCCTTAGAGCTATTTTCCCACAAAGTGCTAGAAAACCTTGAACCTCAACCTCTTACTGACAGAGGGCATGTGGCAAAAAGCTGACAACTCAAGTAAGTGATTAGGAAGAAATAAGATGCAGATTTTGGGTCAGGCGCAGTGGCTCAGGCCTGTTTGTTATCCTAGCACTCTGGAAGGCCAAGGCTGGAGGATCACCTGAGCTCACAAGTTTGAGTTTGAGACCAGCCTGAGTTAGAGCAAGACCCTGGCCTCTAAAAATAGCCGGGCGTTATGGCAGGTGCCTGAAATCCCAGCTATTCAGGAGGCTGAGGCAAGAAAACTGCTTGACCCCAGGAGTCTGAAGATGTGAGTTATGTGCCATGGTACTCTACAGGAGGTGACTCTTGTCTAAAAAAAAAAAAAAAAAAAAAAAAAAGCAAATTGTTTTTTCTGAGACAAGAGTTTCACTTTGTCACCCTCTCTAGAGTACTGTAACATCATAGCTCACAGCAACCTCAGACACTTAGGCTCAAGCAATTCTCTTGCCTCAGCCTCCTGAGTAGCTGGGATTACAGATGCCGCCATAATGCCCAGCTCTTTTTTAGAGACAGGGTCTTGCTCTGGCTCAGCTGGTCTCAAACCCGTGAGCTTAGGCAATTCATCCTCCTTGGCCTCCCAGAGTACTAGGATTACAGTTATGAGCAAATGTGCCCAGTCAGATGCAGTTGTTTTTATTTTATTTTATTTTTGAGATAGAGTCTCACTATGCTGCCATGGTAGAGTGCCATGGTGTCACAGCTTGCAGCAACCTCAAACTTTTGACGTTAAGCAATTCTCTCGCCTCAGCCTCCTGAGTAGATGGGACTACGGGCACCCACCACAGTGCCCAACTATTTTTTTGTTGCAGTTGTTGTTTAGCTGGCCCAGGCTGGGTTCGAACCTGCCAGCCTCGGTATATGTGGCCGGATGTGGCCAGACCCCTAACTATTGAGCTATGGGCTTTGACCAGATGCAGTTGTTTTTGTTTTGTTTTGTTTTTGAGACAGAGCCTCAAGCTACCGCCCTGGGTAGAGTGCTGTGGCATCACAGCTCACAGCAACCTCCAATTCCTGGGCTCAAGTGATTCTTCTGCCTCTGCCTTGCAAGTAGCTGGGACTACAGGTGCCCGCCACAACATCTGGCTGTTTTTTGGTTGCAGCCGTCATTGTTGTTTGGCAGGCCTGACAACTCAAGTAAGAGATCAGGAAGAAATAAGATGCAGATTTTGGGGTCCGGCGCGGTGGCTCAGGCCTGTTATCCTAGCACTCTGGGAGGCCCAAGCTGGATTCCAACCCGCCAGCTCAGGTGTATGTGCCTGGCGCCTTAGCTGCTTGAGCCACAGGCGCCAAGCCCAGTTGCAGTTGTGTTTAAATGCATAAAATAGGCTCGGCGCTTGTAGCTCAATGGGCTAGGGCGCCAGCCACGTACACCTGAGCTGGCAGGTTCGAATCCAGCCCTGGCCGGCCAAACAACAATGACAGCTGCAACCAAAAAATGGCCAGGCGTTGTGGCAAGCACCTGTAGTCCCAGCTAATTGGGAGGTGGAGGCAAGAGACTTGCTTGAGCCCAGGAATTGGAGGTTGCTGTGAGCTGTGGATGCCACAGTACTCTATCCAGGGTGACAGCTTGAGGCTCTGTCTCAAAAAAAAAAAAAAATGCATAAAATATATACACCTTTATATATGTAAAGATTTGGCAATATAATAAATATGAAGCAGCATTTAAATATAACAGCATTTTACATTCAGCATGGTTTCTTTTTTGGTTTTGTTTTGTTGTTTTGGAGAGAGGGTCTCACTTTTTCACCTGGGCTGGAGTGCAGCAGTGCTATCATAACTCAAGGATCCTCCTGCCTCAGCCTCCCAAGTAGCTGGAACTACAAGTGTGTGCCACTAGGCCTGCCTAATTTTTCTTGGTTTTGTTGTTGTTAATTTGCAGAGAAAGGGTCTCACTATATTCCTTAGGCTGGTCTCAAGGTCCTTGACTCACAAGACCCTCCTGCCTTTGCTTCCCAAAATGCTTAGCCAGAATGACAGGAATGAGCCACAGCACTCAGTCAGCCATATTCAGTAGTTTTTAAAAATATTCTTCCCCTTTATAATAATGTATTTTCTCCAATTTCAATATCAGGTGTATCCAGATCAAGTAGAATGATTTTGAAATATTTCTTCTTTGGCATGATTTGTTTTTTGAAACTCTCCTTTACTTTTATTTATATAACATCAGTTGTCTATTTTTTGAGACTTTGGAAAAAAAATAAGAAGTTAACTGATGACTTCATACTGAGCCTCAGAGTCAAAGCACTCTATAATGTCTTATTTGACAATGTGAACATTACTTTCTTGGCATTATTATTACTAATATTGCTTAATATTTC
>CAUYRH010130016.1:0-22153 GCA_963574655.1 Perodicticus potto | reverse complement strand
TCTTGGTTAATGGTGAAAGGTATGGGTCCAGTTTCAGTCTTCTACAGGTCGCCAGCCAGTTCACCCAGCACCATTTGTTAAATAGGGAATCTTTTCCCCACTGAATGTTTTTAATTGGCTTGTCAAAGATCAAATAGCAGTAAGGAGAACCTACTACTTGTTACTGGCATCTGAAGTAGAGGGCAATCTTGTGGGGTGGAGCCTTTAACCTGTGGGATCTGATATCATCTCCAGGTGGGTATTGTCAGGATTTAATTGAATTAGCGGCTACCCAGCTGGTGTCCACTAGAGAATTTCTTGGTATGTGTCTGAAGTACTGTGTTGGGTGGCATGTGAAAGCAGGAAAAACACTTCAGTCTTTACCTTGCTCCCCACCAACTCCCATGTATCTCTAATATTGTGAGCTGATATGTAAAGTTTGAGGGCTTGGGGGATTAACATAAATATGTTATTTTCCCACCAAGAAAACAGATTTGGTATAATTATACTAAACAAAGTCCTACCAGCCCAGCCTTCAGGAAACTGTACTTCTGGTGGAGACACTCTGTCCTAGAAAAGCAGGTACATCGAGTATAGTTTTACATACATTACCATATACGTCTCATTGCAAAAATTACTCTACTGTCTTTTCTGTGGTGTTTCATTGGGGAAAAAAATATAAGTTTTATAATCACACCCAGTTTCAAATCCTTGCTTTGCCACTTACTAGTTATGTGACCTTGGGAAAGTTACAGAACTTCTCAGAGCCTCTGTGCTTCACACCCACTGCGTGATACAGAGGAGTCAGGCGGAGTCATCTCTGAAGATATAGGTGAAGTAAGAAACACACAAGTGTTTCATAAGTATATGATGTCCTTCAAATCTCTTTCCGTTTCAAAAAACAGTGAATTTCTGAGACAGCGCAGTAACTTTTTCTTCCCTGCCCCTCCCATCCACCACACCCCAAGAAGTACTTAGTACTCAGTAAGTATTGTTGACTTAATTTTCATACACTAGCATTCTGTAGGAAGCCAGACTATGAGGGACCATATCAAAGAAATATTACAGTAATATCACTACAACTGAGAGAGTCCTAGATTCACTTTCTAGTCCCAGCTGTCACCAACAATCAAGTTTCTTCTATGAACCCACAGTCAGTTCTTTGTGTAGAATCACTGCTTAAGTGCTTGCCTCTTCCTTGAATCCTAATATGAGTAAGGCAATGAAGTACACATTTAAATCTTCTATTTATTTTGCCCCTGCAGCAAAAGAATTGGGCATGTATTTCTGCATGGTTAAGTTTTAGCTGATGTTTTGTTTTTCCATCCTTTTTTCCTTAATAGATGGAGGATATCTCCTATAAGTTATATTTTTTGAAATATTTTCTTTGAAGAATATATGTAATAAATTTCTAGAACCATTCAATGGACAAACAAAGCAAATACTATGTATTTGTTTTCTTCTTGCTAAGGTACATATTATGTTTCTTCATATTACATTAAATTTGTTCATTGTTATTCAAATATTCTACTTTTATCTATTTGGTCTAAATTTTCCAATAAAAGTATGTAAATTAGCTCTCCAAAAAAAAAAAAAAAATTGGGCATGAAGTAAACTCATCAACCCTTTACTGAATTTCTCTATGGCTTAGCTTAATTTTAGTTGCACCACGCTGATTTTGCCAGGCACAGAAGAGCAAATAATAGTACATCTCTTCAGATTCTGATTAAAATAGAATAATGCTTTCTTCCTCAACTGATTGAAAATGTTAAAGTCTAAAATTATATTTTGCATTCCTAGTTCAGATTAGCATTCTGACTTGGCCACATAAAATCTGAAGGCCTGAGTTAGGAGGCTCTGAGCTATTGATGAGCCCTCTTAATTACATAGAGTCCTTAGACTCCACAATGATTTGTTTACTGTTGCGTGAAGACACAGTTAAATCAGGATTCTTGGCAAACACCAGTTACTTTAACGTGGGAATGAACCCCATGGTCTGGCAGAGAACTATACAACATTAAGAACTGAGCCAAGTGGGAAGAGTTATGAAACCTAAATGTTCTTTAATAGATTACATTTGCTAAGTAAATCTCATCTTGATATTTTATTTATGAATTAATCTTAACAAGCATAAAAATAACTGATTGCTTGAAAGGCATTCTGAATAAATTTTGTTTTTCACTCCTCTCCAGGCACTTTAAAATCTCTTAATCAAGAAAGAAAAATAGTGATAAATGATTTTGCACTGGACTTTTTCTTCTTGTTTTCATAGCTAGTATATTTTAAATATATCATTTCCACTTATTTTTCAAAGGTTACCTTTTTATTGACTTGTTCCTCCTTTGGAGTTGAATTGCTCACTGTTTATGGCAATTTTACCATGAGGAATTTTGGCCATGTACTCATCAGACCCTTATTTGCAATAGATTAAAATACTTAATTACAAAAGATGGTTTTAACGCAACAGACTTTTGAGCATGGTATAGGTAGGTTATTTTGCTATGTAACAAGACATGCAAAAACACTATAGCTTAAAAGTATCATATTTTACATTGATTATGTAGTTATAGGTTAAATATTTTTTCTGGGGTCCAGTAGATTCATAAATGTGTACACAGTCATGACTTGAGTAGGCAGTTCTGCAAAGCTTGGCTTGGCTTTCTCACTGGTTGTAAAGTCAGCTGGCTACCAGCTCATCTAGTATGATGTCAGTTCTTCTCTGCATGGCCTCAGTGGTCTCTCTCATCTACAATGCTATGAACACATGCACAGGCTAACCCAATGGAGAATGAGAGCAGAAATAAGGTCTCTTAAAGCCTAAATTCACAGTTAACATATTGTTACTTTTGTTTCAGTTAATGAATGTGGCAGGCCACAAGTCAGTTTTGTTTCAAGGGATGAGGACATAGTAGCTCCTCCCATTATAAAAAGAATCTGTAAGAAATATTTCAAAGGGTGTAGATACACGGCAAAGGAAGAATCTACTTCAAACATTGACTGTACAGTGGGTACCTGTCCATAAAAGTACTAAAGACGAAGATAATAAAACACTAGATTGTAGAATCCTTGAGGTTATAAATTATGAGGAAGTGTGGACTACACCTTTAATGTTACAAATCAAGGGAAAAGAGGAGGATGATAAGAGAGGGCGAAATCATAGAACAGTCTGTGACTCAGTTCTGATATCCCCTTCTTCTGAGAAGGATTAGTAAAATTTAACAGGCTGTGGGGAACAAAGGCACAAGGCAAGAACTACACAATGCTTTCAGGAAATTCCAGGAGTCCCAACTGTGGGGAGGGTGGATAGGAACATGAGGGGATATTGCACTTCATGAGAGGGCCTTGAATTTATCCTTTGTTTTTCAAGCCTTTTCTCTCACTGAAAAAGACAGCTTTTGAATCCCCTTTCACAAAAACAACACTAGAGAAATGGAATTAATACAATTCATTTTTAGAAAAAAAAAATTAGGACATACCAGAGACAAACACCAGAGACAAAACAGGGAACAGATTGTTTTAGCTATTAAATTATTTAAATTATCAAATATCCTTTTGACTCATGAAAACCAGCTACAAAATCAAACCTGTTATTGATAATAAAAACCCGAAGTTGGCCCATTCCACAAAGTAGGCACTCTGGTGGGAGACA
This sequence comes from Perodicticus potto, assembly GCA_963574655.1. Taxonomy (NCBI): domain Eukaryota; kingdom Metazoa; phylum Chordata; class Mammalia; order Primates; family Lorisidae; genus Perodicticus; species Perodicticus potto. The sequence goes on along the minus strand of CAUYRH010130016.1, from coordinate 18,525 downwards.
ACTTTGGTTGTGAATGCCATAGCTATTCTAAGAGAAGATAAATCTCACAAGAAAACAATGTGGCTGAGGATGTTTAAAACACCAGATACATATTTTCACATTCCCCTTTTCACTAAGACTGGTCTGTGGCCCAATCCAGGCTGGATTTACCTCAGGGGTATTATTTACAGGCCCCTTCTGGGAAAGTTTCTTTCCTAGTTAAAAATCAAAGAACCTATAGAAAAAAACTGCTTTTTTTCTTTGGCCTGATATCTGCATGCACTACTTGGAATTGTGGCATCTTCTAAGTCACAAAGGGAGAAGCCTAAAGACCAAGCAATAATACTAACAATTGTCACAGGAAAAAATACTGTCTCATGGCCTACTCCAGGAATAAATAAATGAAGGGTTGAATAAGTGGTTCAGATGGAAGTCTATAGACACAATTTAGTTTTTATATATAATCCATTGTTGAAAAGCCATGTCCTAAAATCTTCAAATTGGTGAATTCCTAACTCAGAAACTCCTGTCCTCACAGTCCATAAAGCATGAATAAACTTTTGCTTTGTTTTTTGTTTTCTTTTTTTTTTTTTATTAAATCATAAACACATAGATCATGTATACATTAATGCATTTATGGGATACAATGTGCTTGTACATAGGTGTGATCCCACCATTAATAAACTACTTTTTTTTTTGGCTTTTCACTGATTTTATTCATTTTACTCTTTCAAAACTTTTTTTTTCTTTTTAGTATTTTATAGTTTTCTTCCCCCCCCCTCAGTTATAGCACAAGAAATGGGGAGGGGGGCAAGGGAGAGGAGGGGAGGGGGAGGATGGGTGGAGGGAGGGTGATTGGTGGGATCACACTTATGGTGCATCTTACAAGGGTACAAGTGAAAATTACTAAATGCAGAATATAAACAGCTTCATATAGTGATTAAAAGGCCATGAAGGCTATGTTAAATAGTTCAATGAAAATATTTCAGATTGTATATGAAGTGTGCACATTGTGCCCCATGATTGCACCAATGTACACAATTATGATTTAATAAAAATTAAAAATAAGGAAAAGAAAAACTTTTTTTTTAATGACACAGTGGCCTAAAAGTTTGGTTAGAGTGCTCAATTACATATTGACAATCAATACGTAATTAAAGCACCAAGTTTATAGATATGCATTATAGTATCTTTGCTACTTAATATGCTGAGAGTATAAAGAATCATAAAGAAAAGAAGAATGGAAAATCAGATCTGATATTAAGTCCTTGTTCTCTCAAGTTTATGTATTCATTGATTTAATACATAGATATATAGAGCCTTCATCATGAGTCCAGCACACTGCTGGATAGAAACAATACAGATATTGTCCCCATCCTCTTGAAACTTATAGCTCATTAAGAGACATGAAATTTAAATTAACAATTATAAGTTCTTTTAAGGGTTATGAAAAATACTCCTGGATACACTTGAATAAATTATGGGGTCAGAAAGTCATCCCTGGGGAAAATCAGAGACTATTGTGCATAACTATCAAACTACCAATGTCATTTTTCACAAAAGTAGGAAAAGCAATCCCAAAATTCATATAGAACCAGAAAAAAATCCCAAATAGCCATAGCAATCCAGAGCAAAAAGGACTAAGCTGCAAGCATCATACTCCCTAACTTCAAGATATATTGGCTGACTAAATACTAAGAAAATGGAAAAAGTAGAGGAAGTGGATAAATTTCTAGATATATACAACCTATCAAGTAAAATCAGGAAGAAACGGAAAAACTTGAATAGAACAATAATGGTAAGGAGATTGAAACAGTAATGAAAAGCTTCCCATCAAAGGCTAGTCCAGGACCAGATTGCTTCACTGCCAAATTCTTCCAAACTTACAAAGAAGAAATAGTACCAATTCTACTAAAATTATTCCAGAAAATTGAAGATGAAAGAATTCTCTCTCATTCTATAAGGCTAGCATTATTACTCTGACACAAAAACAAGATGAGGAAGCAATAAAAAGAAATCTACAGACCAATATCTCTGATGAACATAGACCTAAAAATCCTCAAGAAAATACTAGCAAACCAAATCCAATAGCATACCAAAAAGATAATACACCAAAATCAAGTGCTATTTATACCAGCAATGAAAGATTGGTTTAATATATGCAAATCATGCAAGTTAGTAGGTAAAATAAACTATGATATATTGAAAAAATATATATATGCAAATCAACAAACACGATACATCTCATCAACAGAATAAAGGACAAAACCCATATGATTGCCTCAATAGACACAGAAAAATATTTGATAAAGTTCAATGTCCCTTCATGATAAAAACTCTCAACAAACTAGACCTACAAGAAACATAACATAACAAAGGCCCTACAAGACAAAACTATAGCTAACATAACACTGAATGAGGAAAGTTGAAAGATTTGCTTCTGAGAACCAGAACAAGACAATATTCCATGTTTACCACTTCTATTCAAAATAATACTTGAGGTCCTAGCTGGAGCAATCAGGCAAGAGAAAAAAATAAAAGACGTCCATATTGAAAAAAAGGAAATCAAATTGTTCTTCTTTGCAGATGACATGATAATATATCTAGAAAAACCTAAAGAATCCTCTACAAAACTCTTAGATCAGATAAACTAATTCAGTAATGCCACAAATAACAAAATCAACATACAAAAAACAGTATTTCTATACATCAATAAGGAACTATCTTGGAAAGAAATGAGGAAGGCAATACCATTTACTATAGCTGCCCTCCTCAAAAAATACCTAAGAATAAAGTTAACCAAGGAGATGAAAGACTTTTACAAGAAAAACTATAAAATGTTAATGAAAGAAATTGAAGAGGGTACAAACATACCATGGAAAGGTATGGAAATGGAAAGACATACCATGCTCACAGATCAGAACAATTACAATTGTTAACATAACCATACTACTCAAATCTACAAATTAAATGCAATTCCTATCAAAATACTAATGTCATTTTCCACAAAAATAGAAAAAGCAATCCTAAAATTCATATAGAACAAAAAATACATATATCCCAATCAGCCAAAGCAATCCAGAGCAATAAGAACAAATCTGGAGGCAGCACCCATAGCTCAGTGGTTAGGGCACTGGCCACGTACGCCCAGGCTGATGGGTTTGAATCCGACCTGGGCCAGCTAAACAACAATGACAACTGCAACAAAAAAATAGCTGGGTGTTGTGGTGGGCACCTGTAGTCCCAGCTACATGGGAGGCAAGAGAATCACTTAAGCCCAAGAATTTGAGGTTGCTGTGAGTTGTGATGCCACAGCACACTACCCAGGACAACAGCTTGAGACTCTGTCTCAAAAAAAAAAAAAAAAAGCTGGAAGCATCACACTACCTAACTTCAAGATATATTATAAGGCCATAGTAACCAAAATGGCATGATACTGGTATAAAAGATAGAGACATAGATCAATGGAACATAATAAAGAATGTAGAAATAAATCTACATATTTACCACAAGCTTCTTTTCAACAAAGGTACTAAGAACATACACTGGAGAAACAACACTCTATTCAATAAATCGTGCTGGGAAAATTGGATATCCATATGCAGAAGAGTGAAACTAAACCCTGCCTCACACCGTATACAAACATCAACTCAAGACAGATTAAAGACTTAAATGTGAGTCCAGACACTATAAAATTACTAAAAGGACAACACTTCAGAACATTGATCTAAGCAAAGATTTTATGGCTTCAAAACCACACACACTCAAAACAAAAAAGAGACTATATCAAACTAAAAACCTTCTTCATCATAAACGAAAATCAGCATAGAACACAGACAACCTGTTGAATGGAAGAATATATTTGTAAACTATTTATTATTCAGCAAGGGACTAATATCCAGAATATGCAAGGATCTCATGTTTGAGATCAATCAAATCTAATCAATAGCAAAAAAGCAAATCATCCCATTAAAAAGTGGGTGAAGAATAGGTATTTTTCAAAATAAAACATACAAATGACCAACAGGTTTATAAAAAATGTTCAACATTAATAATCATCATGTAAAATAAAAATCAAAACCACAATGAGATATCATCTCACTATGAATAGCCATTATTAAAAATACAAGAGATATCTATCAGACACTGACAAAAATGTCGAGAAAAGGGAACTCTTTCACACTGTTGGTGGTAATATAAATTATTGTAGGCACTATGAAAAATGGTATGGAGATTTTCTTAAAACTAAAAATAGAACTTTCATATGATCCAGCAATCCTGCTTCTAGGTATGTGTGCAGTGGAAAACAAAATCAGTCTATCAAAGGGATACTTGCACTTTTATTTTTATTTCAGTCCTAATCACAATAACAAAGATATTTAATTAACCTAAGTGTGTATCAGTGAATGAATGAAGAAAACATAGTATATATTCACAACATAATACTATTCAGCCATAAAAATGAATAAGAATTATGCCATTTTCAGAAAGATCAAACTAGAGGCCATTATGTTAAATGTAATAAGCCAGGCACAGAAAGACCAATATCACATACCCATATGTGGAAGCTAAAATCTTCTGTAACAGAAGTAGATAATAGAATGATAGCTATCGAAGGCTTGGAAGGGTGTGGGTGGAGGTGTGGCAATGAAGAGAACTTGGTTAATAGGTACAAATATATAGTCAGATACAAGTAACAAGTTCTAATATTTGATAGCAGAATAAGGTGACAATAGCTAACAAGAACATACTATATATTTTAAAACAGCTAGAAGACTTAAAATATTCCAAACAAATAGAAATGATAAATACTCAAAGTTAACGATAATCCCAGAAACTCTGATTTGGTTATTACACAATCTATGCATGTAACAAAATATCACATGTACCTCATAAATATGTGTAAATATTATGTATATCAATTGAAATGAAAAATAAAAAATCATTTCTGGAGAAATGTTATTTACATTAGTGACTGTGGGAGAAGTTATTCAATTTACGGTTGTTGTGTTATATATAAAGTGGAAAAACTTCAATGTGTGCACAAGATTAAATAAGAATTCAACAAAAGGCTTTGGGCAGTTCCTAGGAGAGGTGATACCAAGAAGCACAGGGAAGGGAAGAGAAGGGTGCTGAGAAGGGGTTTATTATTAAGAAGGTTATAAGCTCAGGCAATTAAAGTTCAAATCTATAGGTGACTTATGGGATACCATATGGAAAATAACAATCGGAGTACTTATTCACCAATTCTTTTAGCAGGGCACTGACAGCATCTGCTACAAATATGTAAGTAAGTTATAAAGCTGCTACTCTTGTCAGGTAAGAAATAGAGGGTTTGAGCCTTAGTGGTGGCATTGGGGATGGAGAGAAGAGGGAAGAGTTGGAAATGAACTAATTTATAGCTTTCATATGAAAGCTATAACCCAATTACAGCACAAGAATATGGGGAAAGGGGCAAGGGAGGGGAGGGAGGAGGATGGGTGGAGGCAGGGTAATTGGCGGGACCACACCTACGGTGCCTCTTAGAAGGGTACAGGTGAAACTTACCAAATGGTAGAACTTACCAAATGTAGAATATAAATATCTGAACACAATAACTAAGAAAATGCCATGAAAGCTATGTTAACCAGTTTGATGAAAATATTTCAAATTGTATATAAAACCAACACATTGTACCTCATGATTGCATTAATGTACACAGCTATGATTTAATTAAAAAAAAAGAAATGAATTTAAGTTAGTCAATAGGACTTGCAACCACAAAAAAATAAATAAATAACTGTGATAAAGAAAAAAGTCATCTATCCAGAAACAGAAAAGTAAAAATCTCTAATACCGTCTATCAGAAATGAAAAAAGGAGAAATAACAGATATCTCAGAAATTAAAAAAATCTTCAATGATTACTACGAAAATCTCTATTCCCAGAAATATGAAAACCTGAAGGAAATAGCCCAGTACCAGGAAGCACGCCACCTTCCTAGATTCAACCAGAAAGAATTAGAAATCTTGAATAGACCTATAATCAATCACTGAAATAGCATCAACAATACAAAATCTCCCAAGAAAGAAAAATCCGGGACCAGATAGCTTCACATCCAAATTCTATCAAACCTTTCAGGAGGAACTAGTATCTATATTATACAACCTTTTCCAGAGCATAAAAATAGAAGGAATACTTCCCAGCACATTCTATGAAGCAAATATCACCCTGATCCCCAAACCAGGAAAGGATCCAACAAAGAAAGAAAGTTATAAACCAATATCATTAATGAATATTGATGCAAAAATATTCAATAAGATCTTAGCAAACAGAATTCAACTATACATCAGAAAAATATACACCATGATCAAGTTGGTTTTATTCCAGGATTACAGGATTGGTTCAACATACCAAATATAATATATCATATCAATAAAATAAAAAACAAAGACCACATAATTCTCTCAATTGATGCAGAAAAAGCTTTTGATAATATCCAACATCCTTTCATGAAAATAGACATAAAAGGGACATTTCTTAAACTGATAGAAGCCATCTACAGCAAACCTGCAGCCAATATTATATTGAATGGTATAAAATTGAAAACATTTCCACTCAGATCAGGAATGAGGCAAGGATGCCCACTATCTCCACTGCTATTCAACATAGTAATGGAAGTCTTAGCCATCCCAATCAGGCAAGAAAAAGTGATCAAGGGTATCCAAATAGAGTCAGAGGACAGCAAACTCTTACTCTTTGCTGATGATATGATCCTATACCGGGAAAATTCCAGGGACTCAACTACACTCTTAGAAGTGATCAAGGAATACAGCAGCATCTCAGGATACAAAAATCAATATTTACAAATCAGTAACTTTTATACATGGCAATAACAGTCAAGCTGAAAATAGTCAAGGACTCTATTCCTTTTAAAGTAGTGCCAAAGAAGATGAAATATCTGGGAATTTACCTAACAAAGGATGTGAAAGACCTCTCTAAAGAGAATTATGAAACTCTAAGAAAAGAAATAGCAGAAGATGTTAACAAATGGAAAAACACACCATACTCATGGCTAGGAAGAATCAACATTGTTAAAATGTCCATACTACCCAAAGCAATCTACAGATTTAATGCAATCCCTATTAAAGCACTATTGTCATACTTTAAAGAACTTGAAAAAATATTCTTCATTTTATATGGAATCAGAAAAAAACCTTGAATAGCAAATACATTACTCTAAAATAAGAACAAATCAGGAGGTATAATTTTACCAGACTTCAAGCTACACTGTAAATCCATAGTGACCAAAACACCATGGTCTTGGCACAAAAATAGAGAGGTAGATGTATGGAACAGAATAGAGAATCAAGAGATGAACCCAGCCAATTATCATCATTTGATCTTTGATAAGCCTACCAAAAATATTCAGTGGGGGAAAGACTCCCCATTTAACAAATGGTGCTGGGTGAACTCGTTGGTGACCTGTAAAAGACAAACTGGACCCCCACCTTTCACCATTAACAAAAATTGATTCTCACTGGATAAAACATTTAAACTTAAGACATGAAACTATAAAGATTCTTGGAGAGAGTGCAGGGAAAAGACTTGAAGAAATTGGCCTGGGAGAATATTTTATGAGGACCCCTGGGCAATTGAAGCAACACCAAAAATACATTACTGGGATCTGATTAAACTGAAAGCTTTTGCACAGCCAAAAGCACAGTAAGTAAAGCAAACAGACAACCTTCAGAATGGGAGAAGATTTTTGCAGGTTATGCTTCCGACAAAGGTCTGATAACTAAAATCTACAGAGAACTCAAACTAATCAATAAGAAAAGAACAAATAACCCTATTTCTATGTGGGCAAGAGGCTTGAACAGAAAATTCTCTGAAGAAGACAGGTGCATGGCCTACAGACACATGAAAAACTGCTATTCATCCTTAATCATCAGAGAAATGCAAATAAAAACCACTCTGAGATATCATCTATCTAACTCCAGTAAAATTAGCCCACATCACAAATTCCTAAAACTACAGATGTTGGCATGGTTGTAGAGAGAAGGAAACACTTCTACACTGTGGTGGGAATTCAAGCTAATATGACCTGTTTGGAAAGAAGTTTGGAGAACACTCAAGAAACTAAAAGTAGACCTACCATTCGAACCTGCAATTCCTTTACCAGGTATATACCCAGATGATCAAAAATTATTTTACAACAAAGACATTTGCACCATAATTTTTATTGCAGCCCAATTCATAATTGCCAAGACATGGAAACAGCCCAAGTGCCCATCGACCCATGAATAGATTAACAAATTATGGTATATGTACACCATGGAATACTATGCAGCCATAATCAAGATGGAGACTTCACATCGTTTATGTTTACCTGGATGGAGCTGGAACATATTCTCCTTAGTAAAGTATCTCGAGAATGGGAAAAAAGTATCCAATGTACTCAATACTACTATGAAATCAATTTATAATCACCTACACATTCATATGAATGGCAAAACATAACTATAGTCCAGAAAGTAGAAAGGAAGAGGAGAGAGAGGGGAGGGGATGGGGGATATGGGAGGAGGGGGCATCTCACCTAATGTGCGTAATGCAATGGTACATTTCAAAACTATTAAGAAATGAGTATAATTGTGATGGATGTGTTACTTAGTTCAATGTAAGCATTTCACGTTGTATATCAAAGCAGTACACTGAACCCCATAAATGCATCAATGTACAAAGTTATGATTTCATAAAAAATAAAAGTTTCAAAAATAAATAATATATACTTAAAACTAAAAATGAAATAAAATCTTTTAAAAAAATTATAAAGAAAAAAAGTTCAGAGCCACTCCCAGGTCTCTAGCTTAAGTGCTTGAGTGAATGCCATTACCTAGCTTAGGAAATAGTATAGAAGACTTCACCCTTTTCCCTGAGTCAATGTCAAATTTTAGGCACATAATATTTGATATATATGTCAGTATCATAAGTTGTTTTTCCAGGGAAATTGATTCTGAGGTGGGGATTAGAAGAGGGGAGGTTTCTCAGAGAATGCACTTGACATCAATTCACAGGGAAGGGAAAGAAAGGCAGCCAGACCGGGCAAAGGGAGAAGGAGGATAATGATGTAGTCTCCTATAAAAGCTCTAGCTAACCCTGTAAGGAGTTCCAAAAATGTAGTTGTCCTCAGAGTTTTCCCCAGTTAAGTGAAAAAATCAGGGGTTTATGTTGAGCATTCATTAGAATGAGGTTGCCCCAGGAAAGGGGCATGAGACTGGGTGAGTTGCCTCCCTTCAGTCAAAATAATCCCTGAAGAGGGCTGACAGCTGAGAATACTATTACATTCCAAAATGGGGATCTGAACGCTGCCTTGAAGTGTCCATCATAGGCAGAATTACAATCAGAAATATCTAGTTGGTAATTAATGAATATAAGAAAATGAACATAAGAAAATCTGCAGTTATCACTTGAAAAGAATGTCAATAAGTAACTTGGGCACATGTGAAAAACAAAGTTTGCTTTCTGAAACACTCTAAAAATGATTACACTATAGTAAAGAATGGTAATCTTGCTTAGACAAGATGCAAGTAATGTTATTGTAACACTATATGGTAGGATATAGATTATCTGTTGACAATAAATGTAGAACTACATAACTTAATTGCTTCATTTCAAAGGTAGATAAGTAAAATAATGCAAATTTTATGAAGAATATAAACATATGTAGTCAAGATAATGTTTCTCTTTTGGTGTATGTAAGAATCATAGCAAAAGAAATTACCCAATTTTTCTGTCAACTTCCTTGTGATATTAGATAAGATCTATAAATGTATGATTAAAGAAGATATGATTTTAATATTCATGACAAACATATCAATTTAAAGCAAAAATGTAAAATGTTTCTCTATTAAATGCTTCCACATGATGAAAAAACATAAGTAAAAAAACAACACAAAAACACTAGCAAGTGTGAACAGTGTTTCCCCATGCAGACCTGGGGTTTAAAGAAAGAATCACAATCACTCTATGTAGTAAGACAGTTTTCTCTGTTCTTGCCCTTTTCTGACTTCCCCAGGGTCATCCACACTTCCAAGAATCTCTGTAGAGGAAATATAATGTATTGGCCAACAGCACTGACTTCAGGCTTAGATTCTCTTTTCTTCTTGCTAGACCTGATCCAGCTATGCACAAGCCTCTCAACTTCTCTGTGTAAAATGAGGTTAATGAAAAGATCCACTTTCCAGTGATATCACCAGCTCTTTATTGGCACATAGTCAGTTTTCAAAAAGCTGTTATTATGAGTCATTGCTATTATTTACCTGGAAAGGCCTGTGCAGAGCCACATGGGTATCTCACTTCTGCCCTTAGAGCTTGCCAAACAAAATAATCAGCCATTGGCAAACCTCCACTAGGGAGGCTAGTGAGTGCTTATGTCCTCAGGCTGCCAAAGCCAACTCTGCTGTTAATGCATCATGCTAGTGAATACTTAATTTCATTGTGCCAGGAAGTAAGAGGAGTGAAACTATTTTATATGTTACCTTGATGATAGATACATGACATTATGGATTTTACAAACCCATAAAATCGAACAGCACAAAGTCTGATCCCAACTGTAAACTATGGATTGTAGTTAATTTCAATGAATGAGTGCATATTGATGAGCACTGGTTCATCAATAGTAACAAGTGTACAATACCAATGTGAGATATTAATAGTGGAAGACACTGAACAGAAAGAAAAAATTATAAGGGAACTTTTATACTTTGTGTTCAGTTTCTCTGTTAACCTAAATATCTCTTTTTAAAAAGTGAATACATGTTTTAAAAATATATTTTTGAAAAAAATCAAAGATTCAAAAAAGACATTTCCGATTAATAAAAACAATTTGTTGCCAACACATCTACCTTATAAGAAATACAACAGGAAATACAAAGGAAAATCTTTCATTCTGAAAAAAATAATGCTAAATGGTAATTCAAATACACACAAAGAAATGAGGATCACAGGGCCATGCATGCTGGCTCTCACCTGTAACCCTAGCAATTTGGGAGGCTGAGGCAGGAGGATTATTGGAGATCAGGAGCTCAAGTCCAACCTGAGAGTAAGAGTAAGGTCTGGTCTTTACAAAAAAATTATAAAAGATTAGCAGGGCATAGTGGCATGCATCTGTAGCCTTAGCTATTTGGGAGACTGAAGCAGGAAGCCAACCTGAGTCCAGAAACTTGAGATTACAGTGAGCTGTGACAATGCTGTTACACTCTAGCCTGAGTAATGGAGCAAGGCCTTGTTTGAACAAAAGAAAGAAGGAAAGAAAGAAGGATCACAAGAAGAGATATATGTATAGACTGTGTAAACATATCTTTCTCTGATCTTTCAATTGATTTAAAACATAAGATTATATAAAATTATAATTATAAAATTGCATACTGACTTATAGATATACGTTATTTATGTGATAACAATAGCTCAAAGGGGAGGAATAAAACTAGAGTAAATCAAAGTTTCTATCTTCAATTAGATTGGAGATGAACATACACGAAAGCACAATATATAAAACATATTGGAGCTAGGGAGAACTAATGGGCAAATTTATGCTGCTAACATCTATATTACAAAATATTTCAAATCAATAACCTAACCTTCCATCATAAGACACTGGTAAAAGAAAAGCAAACTAAGCCTCAATTGAACAGAAGGAATGCAAAAATAAAGATTATAGAAGAAATTATTGAAATAGGGAAAAAGAATACAGAAAAATCAACAAAATCAAAAGTTAACTCTTTGAAAAGTTCAGTAAATTGACCAATATTTAACTAGACTGACCAAGAGAAAAACATAAAAAATTCAAATAAATTCATATATGAAGAGGAAACATGACTATAGAACTCATAGAAATGAATAGAATTATAGGGCCATACTATAATGTGTGGATTAGTCAGGGTTCAAAGAGAGCGATAACCAATGAGATAGAGACTGGCTCATGCAATTATGGAGGTTAAGAAGTTTGAAGATCTGCCATTTGCATGTAGGAAGCTCTGTAACCCAAGGTTTTAGTTCCAGTTCAAAGGAGAACCAGGAGCATAAATGTCTGAGATCATAAGAGGATATATGCCCCAGCTCAAGCAGAGAGGAAACTGACACTTTCCTTCCTCCACCTTTTTGTTCTATCCCCTCAGTCGAAGGGGTAATGCCCTCAGTCGAAGGGGTAATGCCCACTCATATTGGTGAGGCAATCTCTTTACTTAGTTTACTGATTCAAATATTAATATCTTCCAGAAACATCCTCACATTAAACAGCTATCATACCTTAATAGCTATCTCTGTCTCATTGAAGTTAGCACATAAAATAAACTATCACCTGTACCACAAAAGTATATAAATTAGATAAAACAATTTCCTTAAAAGACACAAACTACCAAAACTGTCTCAAGAATATAAAATCTGAGTAGACCTAAAATAGATAAAGAAGAAAACTTCCTCAACATTAAAAAGGATGTATTAGTTTCCTAAGATTGACATAACATAATACCACAAACAGAGTGTCTTGGTGTCTTAAACCACCAAAAATTTATTTTCTCACTGTTATGGAGGCTTGAAGTCTTAAGCCAACATGTTAGCAGGGCCACGTTCCTTTTGAAACCTCTGTGGGACAATTATTTATTGTCTCTTCCAACTACTGGTAGTCCCCAGGCTTTTCTTGGCTTGTAGCAAAATAACTCCAACCTTTGCATCCATCTTCACATTGCCATCTTCCCTGTGTAGGCTTGTGTTTCTTTCACTACGTCTTTTGTCCTCCTATAAAAACTCTAGTCATGTCAGATTAGGGCCTAATCCTAGGGACCTCATCTTATCTTGAGTATATCTACAAAGACCCTATTTCAAAATAAGGTAACATTCACAGGTACCAGGGTTTGGGACTTCAACATATCTTTTTGGAGGACACATGTTTACCCATGACAAAGGGCTTTTTTAAAAAAAGAAAACACAGATAACATCATACTTAACAGTGAAACAATGAATGCATATTCCTTAGGATCAAGGACAAGACAAGAATGTCTGCTCATACCACTTTTTTTTTTAAGAGACAGAGTCTTATTGTCACCCTCAGCAGAGTGGTGTGGTGTCACAGCTCACAGCAACCTCCAGCTCTTGAGCTTAGATGATTCTCTTGCTTCAGCCTCCCACATAGCTGGGACTACAGGTACCCACCATAATTCCTAGCTATTTTTTCATTGCAGTTTGGCCAGGGCCGTGTTTGAACCCATTACCCTTGGTACAGGGGGCCAGCGCCCTTCCCACTGAGCCACAAGTGCTGCCCAAGCTCTTACCACTCCTAATCAGGATTTAACTATAGGTTCTAGCCAAGGCAATAAGGCAAGAAAAATAAGCAAATGGTACCCACACTGAAAAGGAAGAATGAAAACTATATTTGCAGATGACATAATTTTGTATTTATAGAAACCTTAGAAATCCAATAAAACCCTATTTGAATGAGTAAACAAGCTTAGAAAGATTGCAGAATACAAAGGCAAAATATGAAATCAATTGTATTTTTTTTTATTAAATCATAACCGTGTACATTAGTGCAATCGTTGGGTACAATGCGCTGGCTTCATATACAATCTGAAACATTTTCATCAAACTGTTTAACATAGCCTTCATGGACTTTCCTAGTTATTGTATGAAGACATTTGTATTCTGCATTTAGTAAGTTTCATCTGTACCCTTCTAAGATGCATCGTAGATGTGTTCCCACCAATTACCATCCCTCCACCCATCCTTCCTCCTCCCCTCCCGTGCCCCTTTCCCCATATCTTTGTGCTATAATTATGAAGCTAATCAATTATATTTCAATATACTAGTAATGAACAATCTAAAAGTAAAATTAAGAAACAAATTCGATTTATAATGGCATCAAATATAAAATACATCAAAAAGTTAACAAAAGGACAATACTTGTACCCTGAGAATTACAAAACATCAGTTAAATAAATTAAATAGGTAAATTAGAAAAGGAATCCACTGTTCAGGGTTGGAAGTCTGTCAAGATGGCAATATTCCCCAAATCTATCATCAAATACAACATACTGATTTTTATCAAAATCCCAGCTGCCTTTTAACAAGTTCCATGGGTCATGAGTGTGAACACAGCCTACTTGGGTTCCTCTGCTCAAGGTCTCACAAGACTTCAAACAAAATGTCACCCAGAATATATTCCTTTCCAGAGCTTAGACTCCTCAAACTCACATGGTTAATGGCAGAATTCAATTCCTTGTGGCTATAGGACTGAAGTTCTCAGCTCCTAGAAATGACCCACAGTTCCTTGCCAAATGGCCACTGCACCAAGGCTTCACACATAAAAGTTAACATCTCCAAGCCTGGCAAGAGAAATCTCTCACTCCAGTTTGCTAAGAATTGTCTTATACAACCCAATGACAGATATGATGAGCATCCCATCACCTCTGCCACATTTATTGGTTAGAAGTTCTGCCCACACTCAAATGAAAGGAATTTCCAAAGGTATGGCTCATTGTGGGTTTCCTTAAAAGCAAAATATCCCTTAGAGCTGTCCCACTTGGGGAAAAGACTTGTCTACAAGCCATCCCACTTGGGGAAAAGACATTATCTACAAGTTTCTAGTTGTCATTAACTGATGGATGTTCCTGGAGTTGTTACCTCATCTCTGGCCTGACCCATATTGATCAAAGTGCCTCTAGAGTTCCTCTAGATTAAAGCTCTCAAGCAGTGAGTCTCATGTGTTTGCAGTAAAAAGTCTTCAGAATGCTTGAGAACTATGAGGACAAACAGGAAGTTGGCTGGATACTGACAGCATTTGCTGCGCTACTGTAAAAAGAAATGTCTCTGATAAATTCCAGAAGGATAGAACAACAAATGCTAATATTTTAAGCATCTTTTTTCTTACAAGTCTATACTTATTTCTAAAAAATATACAACCAAAGCTAATGCGATTTTTAAAATCAAAGTTCATTTAATGATAAGGTACATTTTATAATAAAATTGTAGCAAGATGCTGACATTTGACAGTTTAAACAGTGTCACTCATGTAAAAATCATGTTATAGCATGTTAAAACTTAATTAGAAAATCCATACTTCACAAAAGTACATTTATTTTGTTGATAGCTAAAAAATATTAGCATAAATTTAAGACACAAAACAAAATTCATAGTTAGGTTTAATGTTTAGTACCATAAAATTTTTTTATACTGGATCCACTAAAATTTTTACTAAGAGGGTTCACTTGAAATAATTGATTCAGACTACAACTGAATTGACATTTTATTGTATAGGCAAGATCTGTTGGTTTTACAACGTGTGTAATAATCAATTATTTCACCAATTATTAAAATGACAGAGATGTAATTTAAAGTCCTATTAATATACCCTTAACAGGATAATTAAAACAGAAAGCACTAGAAACCTTGATTTATATTTTCATTAATGCATATAAATCTGAATTTTACATTTAAAATTTGTACAGAACGTCAAGCCCTGAAGTAGATTCCCCCCCCCAAAAAAAAAGTTCTGGTGTTAAAAGTTTGTTCAAAAACCAGGAGTTTGTAAAAATGTTTTTACCTAAAATGTTGAACCCCTGTACCATTTACAGTACAAAGTTAACCTTCTCCATACTAACATTATTTTGCCATTCAAGAGCCAAATTCATAAGATTAACAGAACATGAAAGCCAGTTTGCCATTAAAAAAAGAACAGTGGTATATAAATGGGAGAACTTCAGCGAATTCAACAAAAAGTATATTAAATTACATAAGGTGCAGTCAGTTAATAGTTTATTGATAATATACTTAATTGGAGTGTGAACAAAATACAATAAAGCATTTTGAGTTAAGTGATCTTCATGTAATAAAAATATCTTCATATGTTTTACACATAGAGAAAACATCCTTCAAAATGAATTCATTTGAACCTCCATTGTTTTGATAGCTTGCGATTATAATAAAGGTATTCATACTAGCCTTACCATAAAATTAGTAAATAACTCTCCATCAAAAGCCACAGGGAACTTACATACTCTATAATATTCTTAGTTTCCCTATATAAGCATAGTGTTGTGCTTATGCACGCTGTAAAATGAGATCAGGTAGGGAATGAAAGCTAACAGCCTTATTGGATGCACTGGATCCAAAGTGGATGTACTGGAAAGTAATAAATAGCCTCATAAAATTATGATAAACTCTGCCTACCATAGATAAATACTATATACTTTTCATAAATTATAGGCAATAAGCACCTATTTTTTAAAACTTAGAACATTGGCTACAAATGAAAAAACGTTAATGTTGTAGGATGTGAACAAATGGATAGAAGTTCTATTATATACTGTTAGCTATGGTGTTCTTAAAGTTTAAAGCTTTTATTTTTTTAAATCAAAGAAAGTCACAGTAAAAATACTAATCAGAAAACTTTATAACACATTCCCGGGTTCCAGGCCCCCATCTGGTTCTTGGCACAAACCTTCCTTCAGAGATATTAAACAAAGTTTATCATGAAAAAAGCCACAAGGTTCCACAGGAGAAAAGGCAGGGGTCATTGAAGGCCTTCAGATGACACTGAACCTTAGAGGGAGGAATAAGGTTTGGTTTTGCTTCTTTCACCTCTCAAGCAATCCCTGGTTTCTCCTTGGTGTTCTCCTTTTACCTGAATACTAATCTGGTAATCTTCAAAATTCTGAATACTAATCTTCAAAAAAGAAGAGTGAATGGCTCTAGCCTGTGCCCTTTGGTCGTAATCATACCTTAGTCGCACTCCTTGAAAAGTCACAAGTGGCTGGTAGCTATTGTCAAAGCATAACTCTAGAGACATAAACATGGGTCTTACTAATGTGCAATCAATCAGTTATTTCATTTTGTCAAGCATAGAGTCGTTACAAGGATTAAATGAAAATATATGTAGAGAACTTCAAACAATACCTGGTCCATAGTAAGCACAAAATAAATGTTAGCTTTTCTATTAACATTCTTATTTTAGGTAGCTGCTTGTTAATTTGTAATTACCAACTATGTTATTTTTTGTTTTGATAAGATAAACAATAGATGAAATTCTGAGCAATTGCTCCTTTGATTCAATATTTTAATGATAAAGAAAAAATGGGGCTTGAGAGTGTTATAAAATGATTAACCAATTTCTGAGAATTTAACATACTTGTATATAGCAGTGTAATCCAAAAAATAAATCCAGACTTGAATTCTCTTTTTTTAAAATAGTTTCCATTTGTGATGGTATTCTTTTTTTTTTTTTTTTTTTTTTTGTAATTTCAGCTCCATTTCCTCTGAGCCCTTAAAGGGTCTCGGCTTCCTTTTCTGTGGCTCAGTAGTTTTACAACCACTGAAAATAACTCATTTTACCTCTTGTTAGGTGCCCTTCCGAGCAAGATAAGATGGCTAATTACATATGCCATTAACCAAATGCAATTCCAACTAATTGACAAAAAGCATTATACAGCAGCAATTTTTGAAGAACAAAGTTGTATAAAATACAAGGTCATATTTCACAAGTTTGTCCCCCCAGAACAAAGAATTCTAAACACTTACCATCTTGCTGTGAATTCTGTTAAAATCTGAGCCTATAATGTGGTGTCCCAGAGAAACTTCATCACTTAGCCAAAATACTCTGAGTTCCTGCTACTTATGAGAAGTTCTGCTAAGCATCAGGAAGGAAACAAATGTGTCTAAGATAAAGCCCTTGACCCCTAGTAAGCCCACAGCCTCTCTTCCATCTATAGTGAGTGCTTCAGCGACTCTCCTTTACCTCTGGGACAGCATCATTAGCACAAGCTACAGTGCATCTCGCTCCAGCCCCCACTATCCTATTCAGCCTAATGTCTTTAGTTCTCCCCCACACGTCTTGTGCTTCAGCCACATAAGAATATGGTGTGCAGGAGGTTTGGAGAGTACTTCGAGATCTAAAAATAGACCTTCCTTTCGACCCTACAATTTCCTTACTAGGTATATACCCAGAAGACCAAAAACCACACTACAACAAAGACATCTGTACTAAAATGTTTATTGCAGCCCAATTCATAATTGCTAAGTCAGGGAAGAAGCCCAAGTGCCCATTGACCCACGAATGGATTAATAAACTTTGGTATATGTACACCATGGAATATTATGCAGCCTTAAGAAAGATGGAGGCTTTACATCTTTCGTGCTTACATGGATGCAGCTGGAACATTCTTCTTAGCAAAGCATCTCAAGAATGGAAGAAAAAATATCCAATGTACTCAGCCCTACTATGAAGCTAATTTAAAGGTTCCATATTAAGACTATAACCCAACTGTAGCATAAGATTATGGGAAGAAAGGAAAGGGGGAAGGTTGGGATTGAGGGAGGTAATTGGTGGGGCCACATCTACAGTGCATCTTGGAAGGGCACAGGCGGAACTTAATGAATGCAGTGTACAAATGCCTTCATACAGTAATTAAGAAAATGCCATGAAGGCTGTGTTAAACAGTTTGATGAAAAGATCTCAGATTGTGTGTGAGACCTGCATACTGTACCCCTTGACTGCACTAATGTATGCAGCTATGAT
>CAUYRH010130013.1:0-32076 GCA_963574655.1 Perodicticus potto | reverse complement strand
AAGGCCCGCCAAACAACGACAGCTGCAACCAAAAAAATGGCCGGGCGTTGTGGCGGGCGCAGGTAGTCCCAGCTACTTGGGAGGCGGAGGCAAAAGACTCGCTTGAGCCCAGGAATTGGAGGTTGCTGTGAGCTGTGATGCGACAGCACTCTATCCAGGGTAACAGCTTGAGGTTCTGTCTCAAAAAAAAAAAAAGCAACTCATTTCATAAAATTAAACAATTAAAACATTAAATATATTTTACATTGAACTTTACAAATTTGGTTTGAAAATAGATTTCATTTCCCCTTTGTAAATCTGCTTTTGAGGACTCATAGGATTAGAGCATGCATGGTGAATTGTAAGGAACTTGTTTACTAGGCTTCCTTTTTCACTGCAAGTCATGTATTTTTAAAACCCTTGACTTAGGGCAGCACCTGTGGCTCAGTGAGTAGGGCACCGGCCCCACATACCAAGAGCAGCGAGTTCCAACCCAGCTCCGGCCAAACTGCAACAAAAAATAGCCGGGCGTTGTGGTGGGTGCCTATGGTCCCAGCTGCTCAGGAGGCTGAGGCAAGAGAATCGCCTAAGCTCAAGAGCTGGAGTTTGCTGTAAGCTGTGACGCCACAGCTCTCTAACAAGGGTGACAAAAAAAACAAAAAAAACCCTGACTTAAATGATATCTTAAGATTATCTCACATTCTTATCTAGGCTCTATTACATTTTAGTTTCTGAATATTCATGTATAATGACATTTTGAAGTGTGTGTTTGCAAGATACAGTCTAGGCAGACACAGAAGCTTTCTAAAAACAATCAAGGTTTCCCTCAAGATTTATAATAGCTATGGGCGGCGCCTGTGGCTCAACAGAGTGGGGCACTGGCCCCATATGCTGGAGGTGTCAGGTTCAAACCCAGCCCCAGCCAAAAAAAACTGCAAAAAAAAAAAAAAAAAAAAAAAAAAAGATTTATAATAGCTGGAAGGTAATCTAAAATTATATCTATGTTCCCTGTTTTACCAAAGAATGGCAAGTACAAATAGTTTTAAGTTAACAGTCTCTTTCCACTAAAGAGATCAATATTCTTCATTTACATTACAGTTTCTGGCACATATGCTTCTGAATGTATCATTTCAGTAAATAACTCAGTATACTTAGTACATTAATACAATTAACATGATAATTAATTAATGTCTGCTTCTCTTTGGCTACAGAAAACAATGATGGTGTTGGAAAAAGCACATGGAATTAGTAGCCAAAGAGCTCTGGATTCAAACTCAACTCTGCCGTTAACTACCTGGGTGACTATGGCAAATTCTCTGAGCCTCCATTTCCATATTTCTACAATGGAGATAATAGGCTCCACCTTGGAAGATAATTACAAAGATGAAATGAGATGGGGCCAGGCACAGTGGCTTACGCCTGTAATCCTAACACTCTGGGAGGCCAAGGCAGGTGGATTGCCTGAGCTCAGAAGTTACAGACCAGTCTGAGCAAGAGTGAGACCTCGTCTCTAAAAATAGCCAGGCATTGTGTCAGGTGCCTGTAGTCCTAGCTACTCAGGAGGCTGAAGCAAGAGGATCGCTTAAGCCCAAGAGTTTGAGGTTGCTGCAAGCTGTAACGCTACAGCACTCTACCCAGGGCAACACAGTGAGACAGTCTCATTTTGTCACCCTTGGTAGAGTGCTGTAGCGTCACAGCTCACAGCAACCTCAAACTCTTGGGCTTAAGTGATCCTCTTGCCTCAGCCTCCCAAGGAGCTGGCACTACAGGCACCTGCCACAACACCTGGATATTATTTTGTTGCTGCTGTCATTGCTGTTTAGCTGGCCCGGGCTGGGTTCAAACTCATCAGCCTCGGTGTATGAGGCTGGCGCCGAAACCACTGTACTATGGGCGCAGAGCCCAAAAAATTTTTAAAAATAACTTAGAAAAAGGTTCTGTGCCTGTACCTTAAGCGGCTAAGGTGCCAGCCACATACACTAGAGCTGGTGGGTTCAAATCCAGCCCAGGCCTGCCAAACAACAATGACAACTACAACTAAAAAAATAGTGGGCGTTGTGGCGGCACCTGTAGTCCCAGCTACTTGGGAGTCTGATGCAAAAGAATTGCTTAAGCCCAGGAGCTGGAGGTTGCTGTGAGCTGTGATGCCATGGCACTCTACCCCGGGCGACAACTTGAGACTCTGTCTCAAAAAAAATAAAAATTTGCCCACTGATGTACGCAGCTATGATCTAATAATAAAAAAAATAAGTTAAAAAAAAAAGAAAATGCAAAGTCAAAAGAAAAAAGAATTAAAAAGAATGAAGCACTCCTAAAAAAAAAAAAAAAGATAAAATAAGATAATTAACACATTAGGTCTGTTACACTAGAAAGTTCCACAGATGCTAGATCTCTCCATCTTCCCTTCCAGCTTGCTAAGTAAATATCCACAGGAACAAATACGTAATTTCAATTAAATATTTATACACTTTTTAAAAACTGGCTTTATCATTGAATTTACTCCTCTGCATGCTAAATTATAATCTTAGTTAAACTGTTTCACAAAATATCTAATAAGAACCTTATTTTTAAAATTAAAACTAATGAGGGAGCAGGGAATACTCCATTCTGAAGCTTATTAATATAATTGAGGGTTTCATTTCTACACCCAAATACCTACTGGTTTCTGTAACACAGAGAAGCAGTCACCACCTATATTTTATGATTTCAACGTTACTGAAAAGTCAGTGGCTTGGAGAGAGACAGGGAAGCATGCCCATCTCATCTGCCACGAAGCGAAGGAGAATGGCTAATACGGTATAGAAAGAAGCAGGAATCAAAAACAGTTGGTGGGACTTAAAACCAGCAGATGCCATTCGTCGCATTTACGTTACAAACTCCTGTGGGTACCTTGCTGTTCTTACGGTATGGGTGCTTATTTTGGGTAGATTTCACACACACAGGTTGGAGAGGCAGTTTTTCCCAGGAGATCACGTGGGGAAGGCCAAGTGTAGCTGACCACCTTGTCAAAAGCAGTCGGCAGTTTGATACGGCTTCTGAAAATGACAAGTCTAGTGCTAACGCATCAACAAGGCCAAAGTGGCTGAAGCTCCAGAGATTTCATCACTGATCCTCCAATTCTTACTCTGGCACAGAGGTCAGCAAACAACAGCCCAGGGGCCAAACCCAGCCCTCTAACCTGTTTTTGTATGGCCCCACACCTACAAATGGATTTTGCATTTTTAAATGACTAGGGAAAAAAAATCGAAAGAAGAGTATGTCAGGGCAAGTCAAAATTATATGAAAATCAAATTCCAACGTCCATAAATAAGATGTTATGGCCGGGTATGGTGGCTCACACCTGTAATCCCAGCCCTCTGGGAGGCTGAGGCGGGTGGATTGCCTGAGCTTATAGGTTAGAGACCAGCCTGAGTTAGAGACCCGGCCTCTAAAAATAGCCGGGCGTTGTGGCGTTTGGCTGGAGTTCCAGCTTCTCTGAAGGCTGAGGCAAGAGAATCGCTGGAGCCCAAGAGTTTGAGGTTCCTGTGAGCTATGACGCCAGGGACCTCTACCAAGGGTGACAAAGCAAAACTCTGTCTCAAAAAAAAAATATATATATATATATATAAATAAAATGTTATTGGACTACAGCCATGCACATTCATTTGTGTATTGTCCATGCCTCCTTTCAAGTGGCAAGGTCAGGGTTGAGTAGTTGCAACAGAGACCTTATGGCCTGCAATTCTAAAATATTTCTCTTTGGCCCTTTACAGAAAAAGCTGGCTGACCCCTGCTATAAAGCATGGTGTTCAATATTTTTTAAAGGGCAATAAGAAAGAAGAACCACAGGAATGGCCAGGGAGACACGAAACCATCTCAAGAAATTGAATCGCTGAAGGTATGAGGAGTATTAAGCCAGCCGAAGACCAAAGAACAAGATTATAGATTTCTTTAAATATTTAAAGACTCAGCCAGGGGAAGAGGCTTGTGTTTGTGTCACTATAGTGAGGGAAACAATTTTGAAAGCTCTAGGGCATCAGATATCAACTAAACTATAAGTAAGCATCGTCAAAAGAATCAAAATTGAAGGTCTTTGAGATCATACTGCAGAAGAGTCAGCACCCTGCTGTGGATGGTATTTAAGCCAAAAGACAAGATGATCACCATCCATCATTATTACAGAAAGGACTCTTAGAGTGGGTAAGAAGTTCAACCGGTTTAACGTTCAGTCTCTATGATTTTATCTCCAAAGAAAGAAAATGATCATAATTGGCAGGTGAAAGCATCATGAACAATTTCTTCTACCACATTCACTAAGAATTGGACCCTACACAGAACTATATTTGGATTATATATGTTTGTACATGTGTTACGTTATATATTTATATGGAATAGATATATATCAATTAAAATGGGCATGTTCAAAAGAGGTCTTTCTTTTAAATAAAGAATACATCAGCTATAATAAGAATCACATTAGGAAATGAAGGGCTATTTTTAGGAGAAGGGCTCCAGTTACACAAATTAAGGACAGGACATCCACTGTGCGCTACTACAGGAAATTGGCACGGCGCTGCCTAAAAGAGGAAAAGAACTATATATAAAACAGAAAGAGAGAGAAATGTGTTTCTAGAAAGTGCTCACATATAAAACGCAGTTAAGGGCACAGCTGCGTGATTAACTTGCTCTGGACCTCTCCACGAAATAGTTTTATAAATGACTTCGCAGAGCACAGCCACCTGTTAGGCTGCTATTTCGGCGTAGCTATTTTCAATGGCCATCCTGACACCCCCGTAAGAGACACACCACCATAGCAACATAAACATCAGCGTCCTGGAAAATAAAATGTAAAGCGGTAATGTATAGCCCCTGCGGAGCTGGAAATAAACTAATCCTTAAGCATTTATTACTATGACACAACATTCCCACTGGGCAAATTCAGACACCATGGATGACTCGGGGATTCCCACAGGCCATTTGGAAAGTAGAGATTCCAAAAATAAAAGTATTTGAAAGTGTGAGGCAGGCCTGGCCTGTGCAAGGTGGCTCACACCTGTAATCCCAGCACTCAGGAAGGCCGAGGTGGGTGGATCACCTGAGCTCATGAGTTTGAAATAAGCCTGAGCAAGAGGGAGACCTGTGGCTACTAAAAATAGAAAAACGAGCCGGGCATTGTGATGGGCATCTGTAGTCCCAGCTACTTGGCAGACTAAGGCAGGAGGATTGCCTGAACCCAAGAGTTTGAGGTTGCTGCGAGCTAGGCTGACACGATGGCACTCCAGCCTGGGGCAACAAAGTGAGACTCTGTCTCCTAAAATACAGAAAGAAAAATGAGAAGATAAATCATGTTTGAAAGTGCTTATGCCTCTTTTCAGGGTGATACTTCCCATGGGGCACCGACCAGGACTTAAAAGTGTGACTGTTTGGTAGGGTGTGGGTGGTTTACAATTAATTCCAAGAGATCCACAGAAGCAGAAAGAAAGCTGAACATCCTGCTAGGAGGGGAGACACACCCCCAAGGATGTCCCCGAGTGGCAGCGAAGCCCTCTTGTCTGAGACAGGGTGGGCACGTTATATACCAGTCTATGATTCCGAGAACTGCCCAGGGCAGAGCCTGAGCTCCAGCTCTGAAATCACAGTCCATCAGCTAGCTCTGTGGTCACTTTGCCACTGCGATTTTTACTTTTGTTCTTAATTTTTCTCCAAAAGAGAGGCCTAGAAGTTTCTGGGGGCAGGTCCTTCTCCAGGTCAACAGAAGAGATTGTAGGTCAGGATAACACAGTAACTCAGCATAGCCATTCTGAGATGTAAAACAGATGATGGGCTCCGCGCCCATAGCTCAGTGGTTAAGGTGCCAGACACAGGCACCGGGGCTGGTGGGTTCGAACCCAGCCTGTGCCTACTAAACAACAATGACAACTACAACAATAACAACAAAATAGCCGGGCCTTGTGGTGGGCGCCTGTAGTCCCAGCTACTTGGGAGGCTGAGGCAAGAGAATCGCTTAAGCCCAAGAGCTGGAGGTTGCTGCAAGTTGTGTCTACTGAGGGTGACATAGTGAGACTCTGTCTCAAAAAAAAAAAAAAAAGACAGAAAGAAAAATAGATGATGAGGCTTCTGTGATGTCAGAGATTTGTCTGCTTTGGCTACTAAAAACCAGTGCTGAACTCCCTCTTTAAAAAATAAGATAGTTTCTGGTGGCGCCTGTGGCTCAAAGGAGTAGGGCACCGGCCCCATATGCCAGAGGTGGCGGGTTCAAACCCAGCCCTGGCCAAAAACTGCTAAAAAAGAAAACAAAAGTAATAAGATAGTTTCTGACAGACATGCCCAACGTTTAAAAAAAGAAAGAAAAAGAAGGCCGGGCACAGTGGTTCACACCCGTAATCCTAGCACTCTCGGAGGCTGAGGCAGGAGGATTGCTTGAGCTCAGGAGTTTGAGACCAGCCTAAGCAAGAGTGAGTCCCCATCTCTACTAAAAAATAGAAAAATCAGGGCAGCATCTATGGCTCAGTGAGTAGGGCGCTGGCATTATTGACCGTGTGACAGGTTCAAGCCCAACCCCAGCCAAACTGCAACAAAAAATAGCCGGGTGTTTTGTCAGGCGCCTGTGGTCCCAGCTGCTTGGGAGGCTGAGGCAGGAGAATCACCTAAGCCCAAGAGCTGGAGATTGCTGTGAGCAGTGAGGCACTGTACTGAGAGCGATAAAGTGAGACTCTGTCTCTAAAAAAAAAAGGAAAGAAAAATCAGCTCAGTGCTGTGGTGGGCACTTGAACCCATGAGTCTGGGGTTGCTGTGAGCAAGGCTGACACCCTCTAGCCCAAGCCACGGAGTAAGACTCTGTCTCTAAATAAATAAATAAAAGAAAAATAAACAACTCCTTAAGAACACAGCCAATTGGCTTGGCACCTGTGGCTCAACGGGTTAAGGCGCCAGCCACGTACACCTGAGCTGGTGGGTTCGAATCCAGCCCGGCCTGCCAAACAACAATGACAGCTGCAACCAAAAATAAAAATGACCAGGCATTGTGGCGGGCGCCTGTAGTCCCAGCTACTTGGGAGGTGGAGGCAAGAGACTCGCTTAAGCCCAGGAATTGGAGGTTGCTGTGAGCTGTGATGCCACAGCACTCTATCCAGGGCAACAGCTTGAGGCTCTGTCTCAAAAAAAAAAAAAGAACAGAAAGAACACAGCCAAAAGGTTGAGTACCTACATAAATAATGGCTAATTTTAAATATACTTGATCCTTCAGAAGTGTTTTTCTTGAAAAGGCTTAAGGGGATTATTCTCTTTGGATAACTAATAGCCTAATTACTATTTTTTTAAAAAAACAACCACCACCACCACCAAGCTCCTTCTCAGCCAGATCTTGGCAAGAAAAGATCTCTAGGCACACCTGTAGCTGTGTTCTAAGGCATGCTACTCAAAATCATCATTACACCCAGCTGCGTCCAAGTTTCCATCAGACACAATCCCAAAGAGGTGAACAATTAAGTCCTGAATCTTAAGACTTTTTCATTTTGGACATGATGCCTCTTTCTGAGCAGCAAGAACATATTTTAAAAATGAGCATTTCTCACGGCCTTTAATATTCCAGGGTTTGAGGCTTGGGCTTGCAAGGTACAATCTGTCCCCCTTAACTAAACGCAATTCTAGTTCCTAAACTCCTGGCACTTGGGAGTTGGGGAGGGAATTAAATAGCCACATTTCCTATCTGTAAACCTGTCTCATTTTCACAGCTTTTCTGAGGTTTGAGAAAACCACTCTCATCCACCTTGTCGCTTTTCCGGAGGCTGCAATAATCCAGAACGGTGATGCCTGAGATAGACAAGCCACCCTGGCCTTTCCAGCAGCGTCACCATTACAATTTCAAGTCAGGGCAAATTCAGCAAACTGGTCCTGATGGAAGGCCATGTCACCAGGACACTAACCACAGCAAACTTAAACATTTCAGAAGACATGCCATGGTCTCAAGCCACAAACAACTCTAGTCATAACCTGTCTTCAAAACTACCCATCCATATCAGCAGGTAATTATAGGTCCCTTTTCTCAAACATCTATCCAGTGTTGTTTTTCTACTTTAATTGCCAATTACCAGTTTAATTGGAGTGTTGTTTTTTCTGTGGCTTCTGTATTGCAGATGTGTGGTATTTTGGCAACATTAAGGGTTAAATAGACACCTGTTGTCCTAGGTACACTGGAAAACTTTCCTCAGACTGAATGGAAATTCTGAAGACCAACATTTTTCTAGATAACTTCCTAGAGAGTGTACCTAATAAACTGCTCCTTGAGAGTGGCAGGAGCACTGTACTAAAAAAAAAAATCTATTCATAATAAAATCCAGGTCATTGGCTGGAGAGTTGAAAGCTTTATTGGTAGACGCATCACTAAAAGAATTGACAAGGCTGAAAATGCTACAAAGTTAATTTATTAATAAGCCATTATAATGACTTAAATTATTTTTTCTCCTGAGTTAAACATTTATAAAATCCTAAAAAAAATAAGCTAACCTTTTAACAGCACTTCTTACTCAGAAAAAGGGTTCAATTAATGTCTTTTTGCCCCTGGTACAGGAATAAAGCATTGTCTTTAATCAAATATTCCGTCTTGTACTTTAATAGAACACTTGGTACCAACCCTGCTTGTTTGAAATGCTTCTAAAATGCATCAGTTCTTCTTCCTGCCTTACTAAGTATTCTGAACAAAATGTAGTTTTTCTGTTGAATGACGATATAGTAGCACTCCTAAATTACAAATGTCAAGAACTTCTGATATTGCTGCAAAGGTGTAGGTAGGTCACTGACTGAGTCATCATTCATGCCACCCAAATTACAGATATAGGCCCATCTCGTCATTGTCTTCCTTTGAAAGAAGAATTCAGAAAAAATTCCAGTTGGATTCCATTAATCCAAGTTTATTTGGTTTGTTTCAAGAAATGATGAATGAGTTTAATCATAACATAACCAATGTTTTAACAAAACCCCCAAACTGGGCAGAACGCAGAGGCTCACGGCTATAATCCTCGTACTCTGGGAAGCCAAGGGAGGAGAGAGCTCAGGAGTTTGAGACCAGGTTGAGCGAGAGCAAGACTTTAAAAATAGAAAAACTACCCAGACATTGTGGCAGGTGCCTGTAGTTCCAGCTACTTGGGAGGCTGAGGCAAGAGGATCACTGGAACCCAGGAGTTTAAGGTTGCTGTGAGCTAGGCTGACGCTGTGCAGGCTAGCCTGGGCCAACACAGTGGGACTCTGTCTCAAAAAACAACAACAATAAAAATCTGACCAGATACCTAGAGTAGTCAAATTCATAGAGACAGAAAACAGGATGGTGGTTATCAGGAGCTGGAGAGTAGGAAGAAATGGGAAGTTAAATGTTTAATGGGCAGAGAGTTTCAATTTTACAAAACGGAAATTGTTCTCAAGATAAATGGTGGTAATGATTGCACGACAATTTGAATGTACTTAATGCTACCTAAACTGCATACTTAAAAATGCTTAGGATAGCAAATTTTATGTTATGTATATTTTACCACAATTTTTTAAAACAATAAATATGGGGGTTTTTTTGAGACAGAGTCTCACTATGTTGCCCTGGGTAGAGTGCCATGACATCACAGCTCACAGCAACCTCAAACTCTTGGGCTCAAGTGATTCTCCTCCCTCAGCCTCCCAAGTAGCTGGGACTACAGGTGCCCACCACAACACCTAAACTACTTTTTTTTTTGTAGTTGTCATTGTTGTTTGGCTGGCCCAGGCCAGGTTCGAACCCATAAGCCCTGTTGAATGTGACTGGTGCCCCAGCTGCTGAGCTATAGGCTCCGAGCCTAAAAATGTATTTTAAAAAACTGATCAGGACATACATATAAAATTAAGTGTGGCCTCCTTCAAATAGGTGACAACATATGTTTATTTCAATACTGTTGCTACAAAGCAAAACATTCCTAAATCTCCCTGTGGAATCTAGGGCAGGTTTGGGGTAGTTTTTTTTTTTTTTTTTCTTTTCCCATTGTTTTAAAGACTTTTGATAATATTAAATATCCTTTGAGGACCATTTTCAATTTTTTATTTTTATTTTTTTACAGATGGAGTCAAGCAGTCCTCCTGCCTCAGCCTCCCCACGTGCTGGGAATAAGGTGTGAGCCACCAAATTCAGCCCATTTTGAATTTTGGAAAAAGTCTTTCAGAATTCCATTTTCAAAACCATAATCATATAATGTTAAAAAATTATCTTAGTCCACACCCACAGTGTGGCTATGAAAGAACAATATTAATTTGCCCGTGTGGTTTGTAAACTGGCTCTGGAGGCAACACCAGCGAAGATGAGCTGGAAGTTTACAAGGAGCAGTCATCTCAGCCAGAAGGGGAAATACATAACTTTGAACAGGACATTTTGATCATTTACTACCTCCCGACATGCTTACCTCCACATGAAGAGTTTTGGGCTCACTTCGGCAGCACATATACTAATATTGGAATGAAGAGTTTTAAGTTTTCAATTAAATGTGCCAAAGACACCGTGCCGCTTGTCTGTTCCCATCCATTTCAGATATGAATGTTGAGAAACTCACAGCTGCTCATAAACTAACATCTCAGCTGATGAGGCCATGAAAGCCAAAGGTTTTTACTGACATTAAAAGGAATAATTTCCAAGAGCGTAGGGGTGGTTCTCTTTTTAGAGCATGAACGACAAAAGTTACTTTCAAAGAGGAATGTGATTCATTTATCAAAGTTAAACTGTGGAATGTCACTTGGTTTAATACTTGGGTAAAAAATTGGTCGTTTGATGGGAGATAAAACTTACAGACCATTGTCTCCTCTTATAGAAACAGAAAAACGATCTTTCCCTAATTATTTCCTTTGATAATTCTGAACAGGTAATTTAATCTCTAAGAAATTGAGATATCTGATTATGATAAAACAAGATAACCTACTTCTTTTAATTTCAAATTAATACAAGGGTACAAACGATAAGGTTCCATTGTTTGCATCTGTAGGTAATGTCCCTGTTGTAGTTGTGCCCTTCACCCAGGAGGTGTGTCATGGACCCTTACATTGTGCCCATTAGGTCGGAGCACAACAATCCCTCTCCCTAAGTCTCCCCACCTCACTTTAATTAAATTGAGTTTTTCTCTTGCGGGGGTATGTATTTGTTCGTCTATTGACTTTATATTAGTTTGGAATAGATTAGATACTTGCTTTCCAGTCTTATGATATTTTACTAAAGTTTGTCCTCCAACTCTATTCAGGGCTAACCTTAATTCTTTAGGATTCTGGAAAAGGCAGAACCAGGTACAGCAGAGTGCCTATAGAGTTTGACTATGGAGTTTGACCAGCCTAGGTGTGAATGTAGGCCCACCATTGACAAGCCACGTATGTGCCATATTCCATATCTATAAAATGGAGATAATACATGCGTATCTAACTCGCAGGACTATTATGAGGACTAAGGGAAACCAGAAAGCATTCAACAAATGTAATGTCTCCCTTCCCCTCCTTTGCAGGTGAAACACACCTGCTATCAGTCCACGCACATACAAGAGATACCAAATTCTAAAATTCAAACACTTGTTCAGGTGCAGTGGCTCACACTTATAATCCTAGCACTCTGGGAGGCTGAGGCGGGAGGATCCCTTGAGCTCAGACATTCAAAACCAGCCTAAAAATAGAAAATCCAGCCTAAAAATAAAAAAAAACAGCTGCATATTGTGGTGGGCGCCTGTTGTCCCCGCTATTTCGGAAAGGCTGAGGCAGGAGGATTACTTCATCCCAAGAGTTTGAGGTTGCCATGAGTAGGTCACCAAGGCACTCTACTCAGGGTGACAGAGTAAGACTCTTGTCTTTAAAAAAACAAAACCAAACCAAACAAAACCCTTTTTCGAACTGAATGTTTATGGGATATATTGCTGAGGCATACAGAGCTGACTATTTTATTATGGACATAAAGGCAAAATTACTGCAAGGCCACACTCAACAAGGCCTGTGATATAAGATAATGACATTGTTCCTCCATATTGTTAACAAAAGAGCCAGGGCAAGAAACTTTCGCCATTTATGTAAGACGTGAAGGTGGGGATGGTTCGAAGAAGCAGAATGAACCATGAGGTGCTCAGCTTTCTAGGTACCATCCAGTCCTACCCAAGACTGTGCAGTTAGTTTAGATACAGTACTCAACTATCAAGGTCGTATCAAGGTCATAAACTTTTTAGCCAGAGACAAGAGGTGAATGAAACTTGGCCATGTTAAGAATAAATACATAAACCCTACTACAATAGTTAAACGTAGAAAATATCAGACAGCTGTCGGGAAATATGAAGAATTCCGCAAATGAGACCCAGTACATTTGAAGGTTTAAAGAAGTTAATTACGGCTCGGCGCCTGTGGCTCAACGGGCTAAGGCGCCAGCCACGTACACCTGAGCTGGCGGGTTCGAATCCAGCCCGGGCCCGCCAAACAACAATGATGGCTGCAACCAAAAAAAAATGGCCAGGTGTTCTGGCGGGTATCTGTAGTCCCACCTACTTGGGAGGCGCAGACAGGAGACTCGCTTGAGCCCAGGAATTGGAGGTTGCTGTGAGCTGTGATGCCACAGCACTCTATCCAGGGTGGACAGCTTGAGGCTCTGTCTCAAAAAAATAAATAAATAAATAAAATAAAGAAGTTAATTACAGTAGCATCCAAGTTAATTGTGACTTCTTATTCCTCAGTGATAAATTTTCTTCTAAGTAAATACATAGATTAGTTATTTGGGGCATAAAAAATATACAAATTAAGGCCCAGAAACACCTGGATCTGGCCTTAATATAGCAAATATAATCAAAACAGAACAGGGCGTGTGGGGTGTGTGTGTGTGTGTATGACATGGGGTGGGGATGCAATCTTTGGAGATTAGCTGCTTAGATGAAGTGCTTAAACAACACTGTTACAGGTTGTCATCAAATTACATTTGTTTGGCCAATCTTACTTCTCCAGGTGATTCAGTCTGGGAAAGAAACAACACCCTAAAGATAGTTAGTTATAATGCCAAAGGAATTAAAGGATGACGATGTTTTGTTCTTTGCTTGGGAACGATAGGAATTCTAGGACGTCATGCTTCCCCCAAACTTAAAATGAGAAAAGAAAAAGCAAAGAAGAAAGAGCATCATTAGGTAAATTTGATCAAGAACTTACGTTGGCTACATGTTTAGATACATGGATTGACTTTCGCTAGCATCCAAAAAGGAGTTTTAAGAGTAAGCCCCTTTTATCAAAGTGCTAAGAAATGAAAGAATGAGTCACGATAATGCTTGATGTCAAAATCGTGGTAAGCTCCGGCTTCAGTGTTTCTACGTCAACAAACAGCCTCGTGTAATGACGCCAAGCACTCAGCCAGGAAGTGGCTGGTGACCCTAGACTCCTTCCTCTCTCTCATTTTGCAAACCCAGTGGCTAAGTATGTCCTCTGCAGGGGAGCTCCCCTCTCTCTAGCCATTCGCCATCAGAGAGACTGGCCCAGGCTATGATCTTGCCATGCTAGCCAGAGATTATTGAGAGGAACTGGGGCCAGTTAGCCACCTGTAGCACAAAGCCCGTGGTAGGAACCCTTAAGACATCTGCTAGATATCAATGAGGGAAAGGATTTCCTTCCCATGTACAACCATCTCCTCCTGACTGTGTATTCAAGAATTCATTCTGCTAACACGATATTTCCCATTCAATGCTCATAGGAAGCAGAGCCATACACCTGGAGCCATAGCCAGGAAGATCCTGAGATGTCATTTTTTCCGCTCATGAAGGCCACGGGCCTCTATTCCCTTATGGGGGCTCCTAAAAATAGTGAGCTCTGTCAGGAAAGGTCCCCCTAGACCAGCGGTTCTCAACCTGTGGGTCACGACCACAGGAACTGTATGAAAGGGCCACAGCATTAGGAAGGTTGAGAACCACTGCCCTAGACCCTCAGTACCATGCAGCCCTGCAAATTGGCCTTAGGACAGCTATTTAAGGCATGATTACATTCTCCCCACCCCCCAACTATCATGTTCCGACCTAAATTGCAGTCATTCTGGTCCAGATCTGGCAGATTTTCCCCCACATTGCCATAGAAGAGAACAACCTCCTTTGGAAAGCTATCTCAATTCAACAGAACCAGAGCCATCTCCTTGAGAACAGGGACAACTTTTCAAATTATTTGTAATTCCAATTCAACACTCTCTGCCAAGAGCTCTCCCTCTTTCTGAACACAGTCCTGTTCCGCTGAAAGAAATCATTAAGCAGCTCTATTAAAAAATTTTCAAGCTTTATTGACATGTATTTTATATATAGATCCAATGGTTTTTTAACATATTTACAGAGTTGTGCAACCATTGCCATAATCTATTTTAAAATGGCAATAAAACTTCTCTAGTGTCCTCTGAGAGGACTGTGAGCTCCAGAGGGTTTCCTCTGTCTGGTTTGTGGCCCCGTCCCTACCACCTGGCACATGGCAAGAATTGATAAAATATTGGTGACATCAATGCTTTCATGGTGTCCCAAGTATCATCCTGGAAGTTCCATATCCCTAAGTTTTCTGGATTTAAAGAATAACTACTTCTTTCCTCCAATGGAAGCTGTGAATTCAGCCAATCTCCCCAAGGTAATCAGAATGGCCCCTGTAATTCCCACTGGCTAATGTACACACTTTGTACAGCAATAATCCCCTT
Source organism: Perodicticus potto (assembly GCA_963574655.1). Taxonomy (NCBI): domain Eukaryota; kingdom Metazoa; phylum Chordata; class Mammalia; order Primates; family Lorisidae; genus Perodicticus; species Perodicticus potto. Next base: position 17,450 of record CAUYRH010130013.1, on the reverse strand, counting down.
CCTTTGGGTATAGGTGGACCTGAGCTAATTAGCTATGCACTTATGGAAAAAGTCTAAAAGTCAGGGACAAGTCAAAGAGATTTGAAGTTGTAGCAGAGACTCTCCTGCCAGCCTTGAAAGAGCTAACTATGTTGTGGAAAAGCCACATGGCTGAAAATGGCAAGTTGCCTCTAGGAGCCAGCCTCTACCTGATGTCCAGGAAGAAAGTAAGGAGTGGCGGGGTGCAGTGGCTCACACCTGTAATCCTAGCACTCTGGAAGGCCAAGGAGGGAGAATCCCTGGCACTGAGGAGTTCAAGCAAGAGTGAGACACCTTCCCTACTAAAAATAGAAAAATTAGCCAGGTGTTGTGACAGGGGCCTGTAGTCCCAGTTACTTGGGAGGCTGAGACAGGAGGATCACTGAAGCCCAGGAGTAGCCTGAGCAACAAGCAACTCTGCTAAAAAGGAAAGGAGAAAAGGGAAAGGAAGAAGTGGAGGGTAGAGGAAGGGAGGACAGACCTTAAGCCTACAACTGCAAGGAACTAAATTCCACCAACAACCATCTGAGCTTGGACACGACTCTGAGTTCCAGAAAGAAACGATAACACCTTGATTTCAGCTTTGTGAGCCCCTGAGCAGTCATGCCATGCTCAGACTTCTGACTTCCAGAAACTGTGAGCTAATAAATGGGTGTTACTTTAAGCCACTGAGTTTGTGACCAGGTGTTACACAGCAATATAAAACAAATATATGAAGTCCTCCAGGAATTGGGGGGTGGGGGGTGGGGGAAGCAGTCTGATTACAATAACTGCCAGGAATGACTGTCTTCAAACCTCTCAGGGGTATTGCTAACCAATTTTTAAATGAGGCTGTTTTAAATATAAAAGAATCTCCAATGGGTAAAACTTCAGGCAGTATAGAACTTCAGGGAAGAAGACTGAAACAACGTGAAGGAAGACATCAGGGTCAGCTTTCCTGAAAAGGTTTGTATTGTTCTTAGCTTCTTCCCATCCATTCATTCAGCAGGTTATTTACTCTGGGCCAGACCCTGGGTTGAAGAACAGAGATAGATGCACTGCCCAACAGGGCAGCCACCACAAGCCACGTGTGGTCCTTCAGCACTGCAGAGAGGCCAGGATGAACCAAGCTGTGCCGGGAGTAGAAAATACACAGCAGATTTCAGAGACTTAGTGTTAAAGAAAAATAAGTGAAAGGATCATTCATGTGGATTACATGTTGGAAAGAAAACAATGAAGATGGAAGGTAACAAGTAGACAAAATACTGACAAAGGTAAATGCTGCAAAGGAAATAAACAGGTGTAGAGACAGAGGGAGAGCATAACAGGGCAGCCATTGTGGGCAGGAAAGACATCTCCACTTATAAACCCATCAGTTTACGCAAACAGTTCAAGTGTTAACAGGAGAGCAGGGAGGGCTGGAGGCCTAAAGAGGGTGGCAGAGGCGGTGGTTGGTTGAAGGCCATTACTTGCTCCACTCCCATTGGGGTCCATGTAAATGGCGCCCCCTGGCGGTGTGCACGGCTGCGGCTGTGTTGGTTTGTGTGCATTGCGCGGATTTTGTCAATTGGAGGTTGTACAGCACAAAAAGTAAAAAAAACAACAACTCCTTTTTTTTCAAAGAACTTTACATTTTCCAGATACAACTGGATTTTTAGTTTTTATATTTATAATATCCTTGAGGCTCATCAGCTTTGTAACCTATCAAAAAAAAAAAAACTTCCCTTGGGAACACCACGAAATTCCTGGTTTCTAACGTGAGTCAGAGGTCAGAGGAGGTGGGCTGTTGGCAGCCTGCAATCTGAAATTCTGCTTTTCTTTCTCCGTGGGCCGAACTTGCTAAAAACACATAAAATCTTCCTGACCTCTCACTTCAACAAACTAGTTGATTTCTCAAAATTTTTCTCTCTCTCTCTCTCTCTCTCTCTCTCTCTCTCTCTCTGAAAAGGGGCAGAAGTTTTCAAAACAAAGTTCTCAGCCCTGCCTCCAAGCATACAGAACTTCATGCAACAGAAAACAGGCCAAAGCCCACATGCCAGCCAGGGCGCTATAACCTCACTCAGGCAGCTCAAGCAACCAAGCTAGACGTACTTTTCCAGTAATTACTGCTCCTAAAAAGCACGTACTGCCTGTCACCGTGCACACACTTTTATATTCTTTTCAAAACTCAAAACATTGTGATTCCTTCTACACCAACCACATATACACATTCCCCTAATAGACACTCTGGGGTGAAGATAATGTTTAAAGTGTTGTTATTATTATTTTTTTTAACAAACTACCTACAATAAACAGTATTCCCCCATTCACCTGAAATGATAACTTTTGTGAAATGAAGAATGCTTGCTTTTCTTTTTTTTGAGACATAGTCTCACTATGTCACCCTCGGTAAAGTGCTTAGGTGTCACAGCTCACAGCAACCTCCAACTCTTGGGCTTAAGCGATTCTCTTGCCTCAACCTCCCAAGTAGCTGGGACTACAGGCACCCACCACAACGCCCAGTTATTTTCTGTTGCCGTTGTCATTGTTGTTTAGCTGGCCAGGCTGGGTTCGAACCCGCCAACCTCCGTACATGTGGCCAGCACCATAACCACTGCGCTATGGGCTCTGAGCCATTTCCCTTGCTTTTTTTTGGGACATCAGTCATATTCACGAAATCAAACTTAAGGTTTCTAAGCTTTTTTTCTTTAATCTGCCTTAATGGAGACTTGATCTAAGTTGACTTTTAAGAGCCTTACGAACTTGTTTGACTTCTTTGTAATGAAAAGCAAAAGTTAATTACTACCTGCTTTTAACTAAGGTTTTGTTAACAATAGTTTGCTTTTCTTTTTTTTCACGGCCTAGAATATTTCCTGTGACAGGCATTCACACTGAAGTAAGGAGAAAATACAGCCTCCTTCATGCACAAAGTCAATTTCACCAGCCAGCCAGGAGTATAGCCTCTGCTCCTTGTCTGTTCCATTAGTGGTAAAAGGTTTGCACCTATCCATTAACCAGCCTTCCTCTTCCCTGGTTCTCCTTATGATAAAGAATGAATCTTCGTAAGATAGCAAGGCAAACCTCCATTGTCCCCTGGCTGTGGAAAAAGCAAAGAAAACTAGTATCCAGAAATCAAAGCTCAAGACACTGGCCTTGGTCCTTGTCAACTAATAGAAAAAAAAAAAGAGGGTATGCACCCGTAGCTCAATGGTTAGGGTGCCGGCCACATGCACCCAGGCAGGTGGGTTCAAACCTGGTCCGGGCCTGCTAAACAATGATGATGACTGCAACAAAAAAAATAGCTGGACACTGTGGCGGGTGCCTGTAGTTCTAGCTCTTTGGGAGGCTGAGGCAAGAGAATCGCTTAAGCCCAAGAGTTTGAAGTTGCTGTGAGCTGTAACGTTACAGCACTCTACCAAAGGCAATAACTCTATCTCAAAAAAAAAAAAAAATTCAAAAGAGTACTCATTCTTAAAAAAAAAAGTTTCCAAATTATGATCATGAAAAACCTTGGGGAAGCTCTATGAGATTAATCAAAGGAGCTTTTATCCTTTATATTCATTACAAGAAATAAAGTCACTGCCAACATCGAACTTAAAATCTCTTTTCTTCAAGAATTTCTGCACTAGGCTGGGTGCAGTGGCTCACACCTGTAATCCTAGCAATCTGGGAGGCCAAAACAGGCAGATTGCTCGTGCTCAAAAGTTCCAAGACAAGCCTGAGCAAGGGTGAGACCCCCCACACACACAACCATCTCTACTAAAAATGAAAAAAACTAGCCCATGTTGTAGCCCACACCTGTAGTCCCAGCTACTCGGGAGGCTGAGGCAAGGGGATCTCTTGAGCCCAAGAGTTTGGGGTTACTGTGAACTAAGATGACACCACTGCACTTTACCCAGGGCAAGAGAGTGAGACTCTGTCACAAGAAAAAAAAGTTTCTGCCCTGATAAGTAAGCAGACGCATTTCATCCAAGGAGCACTGTTTGGCCTTTTGGCATCTCCATTCATGTCATTCCTGAAGCAGTACCACCCTGATCCCAAATCTGTTCTCAGAAATGTGTGCAAGAAAACTCTCCAGGGACCCAGGGAGCCTGGATAAAGTGCACTGGCTCCTGGCCCGAGCAAAGAACAAAATAATATTCTCTATGTAAAATTGTTTTTCTTTTCTTTTCTCTTGGAGGAGAGGGGAGTGTTTCTATTTTTCTTCATTGTGCCACAAATCCCCAAAGACCACAAATCAATCCCTAAAAGTACACACATTAATGTTAATGCAGTTGGAATAGGAACTGCTAAACAGTAAAGAAAGCAATGAAAACTAAAGACTGCCTGTCTTTAGATAATATTAGGATGTGCGTAGCTCTTGAGAGACCCTGATTGAACTAACAAGCACCTCTGGGGGACGTGGATGGGTGATGTAACGAGTCTTGAGGATGGGGTGCCATATCCTGGGACCAGTGGTGGCACCACCAAGGAGTGGCTTGGGGGTAGGGGAGGGTGGTCTTGAATTCTACCATCACCTCTCATCAAACTACACATTTAAAAGCCATTGCAACAAACATATTGATACCACCTAAGGATAACCAGTGAGTTTGTTACATTATACCACAGAAGCTTCCAATAGAGTTCCTGGCCACCCTTCCAATAGGGACTACCCTACGTGCTCTCTGAGTCCCCAAGCTGCCTTCAACTTGAGACTGCCCAGCATATCTGTTTTACCCCATGAGGCTCTGGGGAATTGTTTTTTTCCCCAAGGAATCCCAGAGGAGGGACAACTGCAGAAAGTGAAAGATTTATTTATATATTTTATTTGTCCGAGACAGAGTTTCACTATGTCGCCCTAAGTAGAGTGCCATGGCGTCACAGCTCACAGCAACCTCAAACTCTTGGGCTTAAGCGATTCTCTTGCTTCAGCCTCCCAAGGAGCTGGGACTACAGGCACCCACCACAACGCCCGGGTATTTTTTTTTTTTTAATTGTAGCTGGCCTGGGCTGGATTCGAACCCGCCAGCTCAGGTGTATGTGGTTGGCTCCCTAGCCACTAAGCTACAGGTGCCGAGCCAGTACTCAATCCAGAAATCAGATCTGGGTTTGAGCCTAGAGGTCAACTAGGCATCTAACTAGGCATCAGTGGCAACTAACTGAACCTTTTACAGGTTTAGTCTCTTCCATAAAATGGAATGGCTCAACCATAAATCATCTGGAATAGCCCTTACAAGTCTCAAATTCTAGTCTCTACATCACCAAATGTTTCAAATGAAGACAATGACAACTTTCTCTTCACAGCAACGATCAGTCCCTGGGGACTTTTCCTGTTCATAAATTTCCAACAGGCTTATATTTAGCTCAGAGATTACTGTATTTAACACAAATGAGGAGACTATTTCAATGAAGTTTTTCAAATTAAAATCAATCCATGAACTGTTTCTTCTTATAGTTCTCTACTCTGAAACTAATGTCTAAAAAAAACACATGCCAAAAAAAACCCCATCAACACTCTCATCTAGACTTTTTAGCTCAGTTTTTTTTCCCCCTTATCTCCCAGAGCTGTTCTTTTTTCCTAGAACTAGGGAATATTTTATGTGTTAAAATAAAGCTAAAGAAATAGTAGAAGCCAGCACTATCTATAATAATTCCAAAGGCCTCTGGTTTTTTCACTTAGTTGATGGTGCTAGCAGAGTAAAGAAAAACGAACAATGGATTTCCAAGGCTTTCCTTCTCGCTTGGCTGTGAGCGAGTTGTGTGACCTGGAGCCCATGACTTAACATTTTTGAATGTCAGTTTACCTTTCTTCAAAATGTGGATAATAACACATTGGTGCTCCCAGTAACCCCCCTCCCACCCCACCCCCCCACACACACATCAGGAGATTAAGTGGGGAAATAGGAGAATAAGGCCAGGGACAAAGGACAGACACATTATTGATCTTCTCATTGACTCTCCAAAATATAAGCATTTGTTTCATTTCCAAAAGCATGGACACCACCACTAATTAGCTATGGAGCCAAACAGAGACAAGCTCCAGAAGTTCCATGTAGGTTGAATCAAGTCCAAAGCCAATCAAGAGTAGGAGCAAAAGTTACGACTTCCAAAATCCACCCAAGATAATAGTAAATATCTTCTTTGAAGAAACTTAAGTTGCTTCCCAGTTTTCAGTGTTAAAGGAGAATGGTGGAGGCTATCAGATATACTACCAGCTTAGACTCCAGGGGTCTAACATCTGGCAAGTGGTACCTAATTTCCTTACCCATGCTCAGATTTAGTTCATCTGAATCCTTCCAGTTGGAAACTCTGTCAATCTAAATTGCCCCTCGTTTATCCAGCAAAACAGAAAATGACTTCAGAATATGACCTTACAGAAAGTGAATCATGCTGATTTTAGTCCAAAGGAATTATACGTTAAATAATTGTATAATTATACATTATGTTACAGGTGGAGTCTGATTTTGTTGGCCAATTAAGAAAGGAAGGGCCTCTACTTATACCACTCAGATGTAATTACTTCTCTGTGTACTTGTGGGTATTTCAATACCCCCCGCAAAACAAAACGTGGAGAAAGAGCTCTGCCTGAGTGTTTCAAAAATCCTGAAAAGGGAACTGACCAAGATAAGAGATTTTGTAGGTAGTAGAGAAGATTTAGAACAGGTTCTTTTCTTGATTGTCACCCCCGTTTTATATAAGTGTGTATATATATTTACACATACATATATACAGAGTGGCCATAAAGCCGACCAAGAGTAGGAGCAAAAGTTAAGACTTCCAAAGTCCACCTGAGTTGATGGTAAATGTCTTCTTTGAACAAACTTAAGTTGCTTAAGGCTGGATTTAAAATGCACTTTTTTTTTTGAGACAGAACCTCAAATTATCGCCCTGGGTAGAGTACTGCGGTGTCACAGTTCGCAGCAACCTCAAACTCCCAGGCATAAGCGATTCTCTTGTTCCCTTGCTTCAGCCTCCAGAGTAGCTGGGACTACAGGCATCTGCCACAATGCCCAGCTATTTTTTTTTTGGTTGTAGTTGTCATTGTTTGGCAGGCCCGGGCCAGATTCAAAACCACCAGGTCTGGTGTATGTGGCTACAGGCACCCCCCCCCCTAAAATGCACTTTTAAATTAACTTTATAGTTGGCGGCACCTGTGGCTCAGTGAGTAGGGTGCTGGCATCATATACCAGTGGGGGCGGTTTCAAACCCGGCCCTGGCCAAAAACTGCAAAAAAAAAAAAAAAAAACTACTTCTAAATTAACTTTATAGCCATCCTGTATATACACATACATTAATACACACACACACACACACGTATTTCATGTAGTCCCAGCATTGGTCCTAGATTCCAAACTCCTACCAAGAAAAAGGTCATAAAGGGCTGGGCGCTATGACTCATGCCTAGCATTCTGGAAGGCCGAGGTAGGTAGATTGTCTGAGTTCACAGGCTCAAAACCAGCTTGAGCCAGATCAAGATCCCCACCTCTAAAAATAGCCAGTATGGCCACTTATAGTCCCATCTATTCAGGAGGCTGAGGCAAGAGAATCACTTGAGCCCAAGAGTTTGAGGTTGCTGTGAGCTATGATGCCATAGCACTCTACCAAGAGCAACAAAGTGAGACTCTGTCTCCAAAAAAATAAAAAATAAAAAGAAAGAAAGAAGGTTATTAGGAGAGGATTAGGAGATGGAGTAGAGGCATGGACACTTCCCAGATAACCGGCCCTGCTCAGCTGCCTTTCAGGTAGGAAGATCCCAACCTTTGCTGGAAATACTCCTGTTACCCAGCAGGACAAGATGGAGTTAGCGCAGGTCCTGAAGTGCCAGGGGCAACAGATCAGCAGTCACTGCGGCCGCCACTGCTATCTACGAATGTTTTTCAGGGCAGATGTGAGGGTTGGTACATCAGTGGGGGAAGACAAATATGGAAACAAATACTATGAAGACAACAAGCAATTTTTTGGCCATCACTGCTGGGCTATGTTTACTACCGAAATGAACAGCAGGAACACATTCTGGCACCTCCTGCACGGCATCGGTGGCTTCACTATCTGACTGATGATCCTGCAACAAAACCACGTACTGCTCATACATTTATCTGGACAAACCATAAATTCAATGCGAGTGGCACCCCGGAACAACATGTACCTTATTTCACTACTAGAACAAAGATTCAGGAGTAGGTCCTACCTTCAAAACCTTGTAGGTAAGGACAGCGAAAAATAGATTAAACGTGCAAAATGTAGGGCTTTTCATGTAACTGCACTTTACTGCCGACTTAATAAAAATTGTTAGACTTGGTGGCGCCCGTAGCTCAGTGGATAGGGCGCTGGCAACATACACTGAGGCTGGTGGGTTGAACCTGGCCCGGGGCTGCTAAACAACAATGACAACGGCTAAACAACAATGACAACGGCAACAACAACAAAAATAGCCAGGCATTGTGGCAGGCGCCTGTAGTCCCAGCACTAGGGAGGCTGAGGCAAGAGAATCGCTTAAGCCCAAAAGTTTTGAGGTTGCTGTGAGCTGTGAGCTGTGAGGCCACTGCATTCTACCTAGGGCAACAGCTTGAGACTCTCTCTCAAAAAAAAAAAAATATATATATATATATATATATATACACACATACTTAGCCTAAGAAGAAAACAATACTCCTGTTAACCAGTTCCCTTTATTCGCCTTCCTCATTCTCCACAAAGCTCTGTGCTGCTTCTGCACTTACCAGATCAGACAGACCCCAAAACTCACCCTACCCACCTGGCATCCACCCTTCAAGACCCTGCTCAAAAGCTACCTCCTCAAATGCCAACAAATTCCAAAGCTCAGAATGTTCACAGCTGCTCAGTTCACAATCACAAAGATGTACAAACAACCCAAGTGCCCATCTACACGAGTGGATTAATAAACAGTAGTGTACTATACCATGGAATACTATTCATACCTTTAAAAAGATGGAAATTTTGCATCCTTTGTAACAAACTGGATGGATCTGGAGAACATTCTCCTAAGTATCACAAGATTGGAAAAACAAGTATCACATGTACTCAATACCAATGTAAAACTAGAAGATTAACAATCACAGACCCACGTGAGAGGAAATCTCAACTAAACCCGAGAGGAGAGGATTGGAGGGGGTTCCTTCAGTAGTTTCTCAGTCCGTGGGTACAGCACATGGACATACAGCGCGCTTCCTGGGTGTGGGACACAACTGCAGCTCTGATTTTTATCTGTCATGTGTAAATTATATAAGGTAATGGTCTGTATCCTAATATTAACCTGAAATTTAAAAAGGGAAAAAAACCCTCCAGACTCAGTTGGTTATTGGGGGTGGGAGGAGCTGAACGCTCCCTCCTTGCCACCCAGAGTCCCTGTGATGGATTTTGTAAGCCTGGAGCTCCTTTGATCTCGTATTGTACACGGGTCTTGCCTTCACGCTTGTTCCAGGTGACAAATGAAGATAGCCCCTGTGAACACTGCCACCTTCTTAATTATACATCTTCTTTCTCTCTCCAAGCACATGGGTCCCTTTCACAAAATAGTGGCTCGGTAACTTCTCTGACAAATTAAAAGCATCACACTTAAATATAAAGACGGTTTGGGTCGAGGATTGCGTTTATGTTGCCACCCTAAACCATGCTAGTGAGTTTCAAGCCGCTCCCTCGCTGTCCCTGGACAGACGCTAAGCAGTTGTGAAATCTAAAAGGTGGGGAGGAAGAAAGGGAAGCCAGGGCCAGAATGACCCCCACTGAGTCACCATTTCCTGGATGATGGAACTCACAGCTTCGGGGGATCTGGAGAACAGAACCCAGCTGCGCGCGGAGGACAAGCCCCAGCCCCGCGCCCCACACCGGCAGCTGCAGCCCCGGGAGCAGGGGCCGTCCGCGCACCCACGTGCTGGAGCGCCCCCCGGTGGCCGCACCGTAGCCCCCGACGCTCCCACTCCCCCGCGGCGGAAGAAACCGGAGACGCAGAAAGTTTCCGAGCCAGGCGGTTTGCAAAAGGACCGAGCTGGGTCTGGGAGCCTCCAAGGGCGGGCGTGCTGGGAGCTGCGCCCAAGTGCACAGCGACCGAGGAAAGTCGGGGCCCACACGGACCGCCGCCCTTTCAGGGTCAGGACCTCCAGATCCCGAGGGCGCGCGGCTTCTCTCCGCCCCCCGACTGTTCAGTGGAGGGAAGGGAGCCTGGGCCCCCTGCCAGGACCAGGTGTCCCCTACACCGCAGCTATAGGGCGCGTCTGGGGCTCTTGGGTTGGCTTATTCATTTTCTGAATTGGAAGGAGGGGGCGCACCAACTCTCCTTGGCTCGCTGTGAGCCTCGGCAGTGAGGATTCCGGGCGCCCCAAAGAGCCCACCTGGAGCCCATCGCCCCACCCAACGCCGCCCTCCCCCACTGGGGGTGACAAGTGGAAACAGCGAGTCCTCTTCCTGCTCCCCCTCCAGCCGTCTGGTTTGGGAGGCAAGGTCCACCTGGGTTTGTTTCCCCGCCGGCCGGGAGGCGGCGGTGGGGAACCCAGCGCCCCGGGGCGGGGGCCTCGGAGCGGGTGAGGCCGGGCGGGCCCGGCGCTTACCTCGTCCACGGTGAGCGGCATGCAGATGCGGTACTCCTTCAGCAGCATCCTGCCGGCCGCGGACCCCCGGGGCGGGAAGCAGGGGTGCCCCCGGACCAGCAAGCCTGCCGCCCAGGCGCTCCGAGCCGGCGAGCGAAGCAGCCCCAGCGGTGCGCTCAGCTCCGGGCTTCCTCCTCGCCGCCCGAGAGCATGTCAAGGTTTAAGTGCCGGTGTTTGCAGCTCCCCGCCTCCTAGCTCGCCTGGTCTGTCCTCCTGGAACGCGGTGTTGCAAAGTCAGGGAGGGAAGGAGGGAGGGAGACCCGCTGGAGAAGGCTCTGCTCGGTGGCCCGGAGTGGGTAAGAGCCGCCGCAAGATCAGGACATGCCCGGCAGCGGGAGAGGGAGGAAAAGAAGAGATTTCCGAAAAATCACAACGAATGCACAAAAGTCACCCGATCGATCCGCCTCCGAAAAGCAGATCTGACCCTGGCGACCCCCTCCTCCGGCCGATCTGCCCAGTGCTACTGTCACCAGGAACACACTGCAGCCGGAGCCGGAGATGCTGACTTTCCAGACAAAGGCTCGATCGGCTCCTCTCCCCGGGCGGTAAACAAGATTTCCTGCTCTTTTGAGGGCCGGTCCGCGAGCCGCTCCAGAGCTCTGCAGCGGGAGAAAAGGGAAGCCGCCGCCGCCGCCCTCGGCGCTGCCGCGCTGGGGCCCCGGGTGCCTCCCACCTCGGCCCGCGGCTGCCAGAGGCGGGCGAAAAGGAAGCTGGCGCCTTCCGCGCGCGTCCCTCCCCCGAGTCCCTCGGCTCCCCGAGCGCCGTGCGTGCCCGCGAGTTTGCAGCCGCCTCGCCGAGCTGCAGTGTGCCTGGGGCCGGGGAGGTGGGTGCGGGAGGAGCGAGCGCGAGCGAGGCTGACATCAGCAGCGGCCGCGGCGGGGAGGGTAGCCCCATCCGGCCAATGGGGAAATGGCAAAGAATGTGGACGATTTAAACAAAACAGCATGTTTCTCCCGGGCTGCTGCCAGGCGGCGGGGCTGCCCTAAGCCGAGTCCGACCGGTGCTGGGTGCGCCGGGAAGAGGGGCTTCCCTCGGCCCCTCTGCCCTTCGAAGCTGCTCTTAAATGTGCCCTGGGTGCCGCAGTGCCCCTTCCAGCCACTGTGGGAGGCTTCTGTTCAACGGTCTTAGCAAAAAGTCTGCACAAATGCCCGCCACGAACGTATTCACTTCGGTCCAGTAAGCAAATCCAGCGCTGGAGAGGCGATGGGATTTGAGAGCAGGAGAGCAAACCTTTGCCTGGTTTCCTAACTGGGTTCAGAAAAGAAATCTTGGAAAACTGGGAATGAAAGTAAAGTGTAAACACAAAGAGGGAGAGAGAGAGAGAGGGAACCCGACCTAGCCTGTTTGTTACCTCTCCGGGCCCAGCTCTCCAAGGGTTTGCAGAGCAAAAAGAGTAGGTTTTGGCATCAGCCCTCCTAAGTTCAAAAAGTCACAGTGAAATGTCAATGAAAATGCCTGGAGTGTTGGTATTTCATCCATATTAAACAGATCCCTCATTTAACCACAAGAAGCACATTCTTCAGCTACTCAGGAAGCAGCACGTAACTGCTGAAGTCTGTTTTTCATTTGTCTGGTATTTTTAAGCTTGTTTTTCTGAAAAGTTGCTGGATGAAAAAGGCATCAGTTGCCTGCACAAGAATAACCTGTAAGCATAATCTTTTCTCTGAAAAACATTCATGCTCTAAAGTTCTGCAGCTACTCATAGAGCTTGGATAGTGATATGCCTGGTCTCAAGATTAAGATATCTGGGGTTATGATTAATAAATATCTAGCCAAGATCACAATGACAGGCTTGTAGCAAAAGTCAGGCAGGTGACTTGAGAATGCAGAACTGTCTGAAGGTGAGGCAAAGCCTGCTCGGCAAATGACGCCCCATATCCAGCTTATATTTTAGTGAAAACTATTTTCTAAATAAATGCTTTCCAGAGTTGGCTCAGATATATGCACAGCAACTAATTAAAGCTAAACCAAATTCCTCGAGGTGGAAAATCTAAATGCGACACAGTAGTGTTGAATAATAACACATTGAAAGTCTGTGATACGGCAAGAAACTCAAGCTGTTTTTCTTTTCTGTCTTTTTTTTTTTTTTCCTACTTCCTACTTGAAAACAAGTGTAGTGGTTTCGCTCTGGGCACCTAATAGTCTTACCAGAAGCAGCTATGGAACATACTGGCTAGCCACACACGCATACACGTGGGACATGCGGACTGTCTATTCCTGGCTTCCTAGACGTTGGTTCTGGAAGGAAGTATTCCATGATGGGTGTCATGGTGGAGGAACTACTCTGAAATTTCTCAAACCACAAATCATCCTGTGTATGCCCCTTTCTCCAAACCCCGCGTTGTCAGGTGACTTCTCCGTTGGATTCTTTTACTTTTCATTTGTCGATCCGCATGCCTGGTCACATTGATCTTGTGCAAGCACAGCTCTAACCCTGCCACCTTCAGAGCCTCTTCATGATTCTCTGTTGCCTGAGTGAGTCAACAGTCCTTGGCAGGAGCCTCCAAGGCTCTGAATCTACCTTTCTCCCATTAGCTCCCTGTCCTTCCCTTTCCTTCTCCGGCCAAGGGAGACAAATCCGCTGGCTGGAAAGGCCTCCACTTTTCTACCTTGACCCTTCTGCTTGTTGCCATTCCCTTCACAAAGAATCCCTCTCCCCAGTTCATTCTCCAAGACACCATTGTAAAGCTGGGCCTTCCCATCACTTTTGGGAAGTGATTCTGGATGACAGTGTGCTTGATAAAAGAATACCAGAGGTAGGAGGTTATCGTGCTATAATATTACAGGCGACAGAGAGGCTCTGAACTAGACAGGGAATGAAGAAAACAGGATGAATTCTAAAAGCATGAATAGGACTTAGGGATGGATGGGTATTCACTACAACCGTGCTTCGGGTGGGGGGCACAGGGCCAGCTTATTCGGTCCGAAGTCATTCACGCCAAGGGAGGCGAGCGCCATCTACTGGTCAAGCACAGATTGTTTAAAAATGTTTTAAGTCAGGGTGGCAGCAAGCGATTGGCAAGGAGAATTGGATCTTTGTTTCTTTTCAACCAATGATGTTTCAATATCTACTTACAAAGAGCCTTGAAGATTTGCTGTCATCATTATGGGTAGTAATGATGTTCCATTAGCAATTTACAATCTGTGGCTACAGATCATCACATATTTTAAAAATAGGGGTGATGCACAGACAGGCCTAAAGAAGAAGAATGAAATTAGCAGAAAGAAATGCTAAGACCAGGAGAAACAGAGTGTCTGTGACAGCATATATTCTCAGATAAGTGACAACCTCGGAAGCAGGACATTTTGATGCTATCTGCCCTCGCTGAAACCTCTGTTTGTGTGACACAACTCTTAGGTCATGACCCACCTCTGTAAATAGCCTCTGAAAGGCGAGCGCGGCAACAGACTTTGTAACTCTACCCAAATCATATTTTATTCCTAGAATATCCCTGGTATTCCTAAAGCAAAACAGTATGCTTCCCCCCCTTCCTCTCTCTACCCACGCTATCTAAGGTCTGTGGGTCCATTCATTAAAGACCATTGCAAACCCTAGCTCCCACACAGAGCCATTCTAGAAAAGTCTTTACCTTTCTAGACAGCCCCAAACACTTATGCATACTGTTCATTTTGGTTCTTGTTTCTATGCAAGTACAAGTGTGGCCCTTATACATAATGTTACAATACTCCAAGTGTTTCACCTGTTCTCCAACTCCCTCACATGGTAAGCTTCCTGAGAAGACAGGTCATGTGCCATCTGTACCATCTGGAAAATGAGGCATGGCGAGGGATATTGCAGGCACCCAGTATAAACATCTATTAGATGTATGCATATGTGACATGTCACACCAGATAACGCTTTGTTGTGGGGTCATCGTAGGATGTTTAGTGGCATCCCTGACCTTACCTACTGGATGTTAATAGCAACATCCGCATTTGCAATAGCAAACATCCCCCCACCCCACCACCCCACCACCCCACACACACACACTGCCCAATTTGAGGGGGATGTGGTAATGGATTTTACCACATCCCCCTCAAATGTTTTTTCTTTTTTGAGACAGAGTCTCACTTTGTCACCCCCAGTGCAGTGCTATGGTGTCATAGCTCACAGCAACCTCAAACTCTTGGGCTCAAGCAATTATCTTGCCTCAGCCTCCCGAGTAGCGGGGACTACAGGTGCCTGCCACAAGGCCTGGCTATTTTTAGAGATGAAGTCTTGCTCTAGCTCAGGCTGGTCTCCGACTTTTTTTTTTTTTTTTTTGGCCGCAGCTAGGTTTGAACCTGCCACCTTTGGCAGATGAGGCTGGCGCCCTACTCCTTTGAGCCACATGTGCCGCCCCTGGTCTCGAACTCTTGAGCTCAGGCGATCCACCCACCTTGGCCTCCCAAAGTGCTGGGATTATAGGCATGAGCCACCACACCTGGTCTCTGGATGATTTTTTTATTTTTAATACAGAGTCTCTGTTGCCCAAGCTAGAGTGCCATGGCATCAGCTTAGCTCACAGCAACCTTAAACTCCTAGCCTCAAGAAGTCCTTCTGCCTCAGCCTCTTGAGTAGCTGGGACTACAGGCCCACCACACCCGGCTAGTTTTTCTATTTTTGGTAGTGACGGGTCTTGCTTTGTTCAGGCTGGTCTCAAACTCCTGAGCCCAAGGAATCCACCCTCCTTGGCCTCCCAGAGTGCTAGGATTACAGCGTTAGCCACCGCATTTGGCCTGAGAGACTGACATTTAGATTATCAAAATGAAGGCTAAGGAGGCTGGGCACAGTGACTTACACCTATAATCCCAGCACTTGGGAGGCCAAGCAGGTAGATTGCCTGAGCTCACAGGTTTGAGACCAGCCTGAGCCACAGGGAGATCCCCGTCTCTAAAAAATAGCCAGGCATTGGAGTGGGCGCCTGTAGTCCCAGCTACTTGGGAGGCTGAGGGCAAGAGGATCACTTGAACCCAAGAGTTTGAGGTTGCTGTGAGCTAAGATGCCATGGCACTCTACCGAGGGTAACCAAATGAGACTTTGTCTCAAAAAAATAAAATAAAATGAAGGCTAAGGAAAGAAGGAATAAAATAAAATTATTACATCATACTAACATAAAGAGGTCCACTTCTCATTCCTATGCTCAGCTGTGTGTTGCCAAAGTAGCCCTTCTTAAAGAGCTTTTGTTTTCATTTGTTTTAACCTTATCTATAATGATTTGGTTAAGGTAATATCTGCCAGGTTTTTCCATTGTAAAGTTCTCATTTTGCCCTTTCCATTCTGTGCAGCCAAGTCATTCAGTCCAGCTCACATTCAACTGAGTGCAATTAAGCCCCACCTCATTGAGGGGCAGAAATCTATGTATACAGTGTGGAATTCTGTATACATAGTGGAATGTATGTATACAGTGGAATTCTGTCCCATACTGATATATGAGTCCATATATATCAGTATGGATTCATGCATATATATTTTATAATTTGAAATATAATCAACAGTTACATTACATTATTCCAGCCATTGCTCAAATAGTTTCAGCTTTGGCCATAGGGAAGCTCTTTCAGGTGGGCTCCTTTGTCCTTCTGACACAGGGCCCCTTTTTAAAGGATGGGTTTTGAAGATCAAACGTTATTCTTGGCAATTAATTTTTATTGTAGAAAATGTCATTTGCTTGATTCCAACCAATTCTAAGTGTGTGTGCTTAAACATCTGTTTGATCTTATTTGATTACTGAGAAGATGTTAAATTCTTTCTTAATAAATCAACTCGAAGGCAGTCCCAAGGCAATTCTTATGTGTAGACCCATTTATCAGGACTCTAATACATCCTGAGAAAGTCTTCGATGTGGAATTACTCGAAGCTGTGCAGTAAATACCTGTAAAATAAAAATCAATTGACAGTGGTACAAATCACTTCACATTAAAAAAAAAGCTGGAGGTCAGGGCGGCGCCTGTGGCTCAGTGACTTTGGCACCAGCCCCACATACCAAGGGTAGCAGGTTCAAATGTGGCCCCGGCCAAACTTCAACAACAAAAAAGTAGCCGGGCATTGTGGTGGGCACCTGTAGTCCCAGCTACTCGGGAGGCTGAGGCAAGAGAATCACCTAAGCCCAAGAGCTGGAGGTGGCTGTGAGCTGTGATGCCACAGCACTCTACTGAGGGCGGCAAAGTGAAACTCTATCTCTAAAAAAAAACAAAAAAAAGCTGGAGGTCAAGACACAATTACAAGAGGGACTTTACCTAACAAATGCAATCCGTGTAACCTGGTTTCTTGTACCCACAATGAATCCCCAACTATAAAAAAAATTGGCAGCACCTGTAGTTGAGAGTGTAGGGCACTGGCCACATACACTGAGGCTGGCGGGTTCAAACCCAGCCTGGGCCAACTAAATCAACAATGACAACTGCAAGAAAAAAAAAATAGCCAGGCGTTGTGGCAGGCGCCTGTAGTAGCAGCTACTTGGGAGGCTGAGGCAAGAGAATCACTACTTAAGCCCAAGAGTTGGAGGTTGCTGTGAGCTGTGACACGATGCCATTCTACCGAAGGTGACAGCTTGAGACACTGTCTCAAAAAAAAAATTTACAATTGAAAGATAGAACTAAAGTTGTTCCAAACAAACAAAAAAAAATGTTGGCGGTTCTATGGCCAAAGGTATAGCTTCTTCTTTTTTTTTTTTTAATAAATAGACTAGTAATAAATTAATCAATCAGAGTTTTACTTTTTATTGCAATTCCGGCTTTTCAGAAATTGGCAAAACTGGCTCGGCGCCGGTGGCTCAATGGGCTAAGGCGCCAGCCACGTACACCTGAGCTGGCGGGTTCGAATCCAGCCTGGGTCCGCCAAACAACAATGACGGCTGCAACCAAAAAATGGCCGGGCGTTGTGGCGGGCGCCTGTGGTCCCAGCTACTT
>CAUYRH010130011.1:0-10216 GCA_963574655.1 Perodicticus potto | reverse complement strand
GCTGGGCGTTGTGGCAGGCGCCTGTAGTCCCAGCTACTTGGGAGGTGGAGGCAAGAGACTCGCTTGAGCCCAGGAATTGGAGGTTGCTGTGAGCTGTGATACCACGCACTCTATCCAGGGTGACAGCTTGAGGCTCTGTCTCAAAAAAAACCCAAAAAAACAAAAAACAGGTAACTAGATCATACTCTAAGTACCAGAGTCTAAGGTCAGAAAAACCCCAGGGGAACAGTTTCAGCAGTTTCCTGCTTTGAGCAGCCTCCAGACAAACAGTTAGCACAGGCAGGCTTCCAACGCAAGTCTTGCTTTGGATTTAGTGTCTTCTAAGCATCTTATCTCAAGTCTGAATTAGTTCTAAAGTGCTTTCATTCCTCCAATAATCCAAGTTACCTACCATCTAGACTGCTTGGAATCAGGGAGAAGTCTTAGAAATTACACTCAGGTTTGGTGCCTGTGGCTCAATGGGCTAAGGTGCCAGCCACATTCACCTGAGCTGGCGGATTCAAATCCAGCCCATGCCCGCCAAACAACAATGACAGCTGCAACCAAAAAGTGGCCAGGTGTTGTGGTGGACGCCTGTAGTCCCAGCTACTTGGGGGCAGAGGCAGGAGACTCACTTGAGCCCAGGAATTGGAGGTTGCTGTGAGCTGAGATGCCATAGCACTCTATCCAGGGTGACAACTTGAGACTCTGTCTCAAAAAAAAAAAAAAAGAAAGAAAAGAAATTACACTCAGGGCTCAGCACCTGTATACAGTTCAGCGGCGAGGGCATCAGCCATATACACCGGGGCTGGCGGGTTCGATCCTGAGCCGGGCCTGCCAAACAACTATGACGACAACAACAAAAATAGCCAGGCATTGTGGCAGGCAACTATAGTCCCCCCTTGGGAGGCTGAGGCAAGAGAATCGCTTAAGCCCAAGAGTTTGAGGTTGCCGTGAGCTAAGATCCCATGGAACTCTACCAACATAGTGAGCCTCTGTCTCAAAAAAAAAAAAAAAATTACACTCAGAAGTATTTAAGGGCAAAGGGGCTTGATGTAGATAACTTATCTGAAAATGGTTCAGAGAAAAAAACATCTAGATAGAAAGCACAAAAGATAAAGAAAATAAAGTCAAATATTAATAATAGGTGAATATGAGAAAAGAAAAGGATATATGAGTGTACTTTATACCATTTTTATTTTTGTAACTTTTTTGTAAGTTCAAAATTATATATACCAGGTACTAGCAGCATGAGTTTATTTTATATATATGTATTACATATGTACAAGAGTCTCTACAGGTACTTATTACTTGCACAGAGAAAGCTCTGAAAATATTGGCACGAAGTCATTATAAAGGGGATATCCAGGGTGAAGGGAATGTAAATTTTTGATTTTTGCCTGCCTGTATTGATTTTCTACCTCACATACATACTAAATTTGCAACAATGAACACTTTTTAAAGAACAAACAAATGAAAACTGAAATAATACACCATTTATATTGGGAGGAGCACCAAAACTTTGGCCTTAAGTCCTTCAAGAAGCCCCTACCCCATCTGAATCATAGATTACTTTGACTCCTTTTGAGCAATACTTTTCCCATACTATATAAAAAGCCTTTAGGGAGGTGTTTACACACATCTTGATAATGTGGCCTGATTTATAACAAGTACTGGACTGTGTCAGCCAGGTCATCCACACACCATGATATCCAGTTAGGCCTCGATGAGCACAAATGTAAATGTATTGCTGTTGGTCCACACCTCAAAGCCACCCTATTTACATATCCCTGAAATTTGTCAGTAATGGTACATTTTAGGGCCAGAAAGTGCTAAGATGTGAGTAGTGCATGAGATTGCAATCCAACAGAGAATGGCTAGTGGACATCCTTGGCTTATATTTTCCCTCTTTGATTGAGCAGAATAGCTCCTGAACCTCAATTTTGACATCCAAACAGGTACTAAATGCATAGCAGAATCTGTGAAGGTCATGTTGAGTTTCCCCAACTGGATTTCACTGCCTGGTCACAGGCTTTCAATCAGCAATCCTGGAAAAGTTGAAGAGGCCAGATAGCCACAAGATGGGTGTTCCATGGCCTTCCTTACCTTGGACGGTTCTTGATAGGATATCTGTCAAGTTGTTAATGGCTTAGCAATTAGAGAATACTCTTCAAAGACTCCTTTGTTCATCACTAACTCCAAGGAAAGTTTTCATTTGATGTCATCTGGGCTAACAGAATTTTTTTTTCCAGAAACAGTATTCACTTTATGCTGGGTCTTTCCCTGTCCCTCATAATTCATGAAGATTTGTCAGCGTTTGTACTTATCAAGGGACATAATCACTCCTGTCTTGCCTAAGTTCAAATCTGGCTTTTCCAGAATCCTGCCAAAAATGATTATGTCATCTCAATAGATAAATGCCACTTGGTAATTTATATCCCCCAATTACCTTCTCCATTAAACACTGAAAATTGGCAGAGACGCTACAGATACTTTTCGGCAGCTTTGCAAATTGATACTCTACCCTCTTCTCACACACAGGGCAAACAAAGTCACTTTTTCTTGATTCTCTTGATACCTCATGGGTATTTAATCATTCTTACTCCTCAAACCAAGGAGTGACCTACAATGTCTTTTTGACAGATAATCCCAGATGGCTTGAACTTCAGGGACAGTCTGTATTAGTGCATGTATTCAGAATACAACAGTCCATGTAATTATACTTGGCCAGGTTTTTTCCCATACTACCATGATGGGCCATATGTAAGGCTCAGGAATTTGGGTATAATGTTGTTAGTGAATAACTCCTTAATATACTCCCATATGTACTTGATTTTTGACCTTAACACCTATTTAGAATACTTCTGGAAAGTATATAGATCATTTTTATTCTATTTTTGCTGTCTTTCTGAACACAATCCATTTCTCATTCATGGAAGGAGAAAATTGCTTCTGTCTTAAAAGTCTTCTTCCTTGGGAGGGGCCTGTGGCTCAGTGAGTAAGACACCGACCTCATATACCCAGGCTGGCAGGTTCAAACCTGGCCCTGGCCAAATTGCAACCAAAAAATAGCCGGGCGTTGTGGCGGGCGCCTGTAGTCCCAACTACTCAGGAGGCTGAGGCAAGAGAATCGCCTAAGCCCAAGAGCTGGAAGTTGCTGTGAGCTGTAACGCCACAGCACTCTACTGAGGGCGACAAAAAAACAAAAAGTTTTCTTCCTAGTCCCTCCTTCCCCTTAGGTACTGAGAAATAAAAATTAAAGCCATAACACTTTGGCTTTAATTTGATAGATACCGTGGATACAAATCCAGGTAGAAAAGCAAAGATATGCTATATATCTCTGTTTGGCCAATATGTCTATTCTTTTTTTTTTAGGTAGAAGAAAATAAACATGAGTTTAAAAGCACATCTAAATATGCAAGGTCTGCCTGCTGCTGACACTGCTAGCTTGTCTTTATAAAAGATTGAAATTCATTCTCCTAAGTAATGACACACTCCACAGGCCTTCCAAATTGGTGTATATAATACTAGATTATCTGCCTCCTGGATGATCCCAGAGCCACCGAGAGAAATTCTAGTCTAAATTAAAAACAAATACAAGGGTAATTTCCTGAACTTAAATCATGCAGGCAGAAAACTATCTACCTCTGCCTTGTGAGACAGCATAAATTTTCCCCATTAGGACTCGATCCAGGTCCTTAGGAGTATCAAACTTATACAATTTGAGGGCACTCTATATGAGAAAGAATAAAAACTAAGGGCAGCACCTGAGGCTCAGCGAGTAGGGCGCCGGCCCCATCTGCCGAAGGTGGTGGGTTCAAACCTGGCCTCAGCCGAACTGCAAAACAAAAAAATAGCTGGGCATTGTGGCAGGCACCTGTAGTCCCAGCTACTCTGGAGGCTGAGGCAAGATAATCGCCTAAGCCCAGGAGTTGGAGGTTGCTGTGAGCTGTGTGATGCCACGGCACTCAATAGAGGGCGATAAAATGAGACTCTGTCTCTACCAAAAAAAAAGAATAAAAACTAAAATATGGAGGCCAAGCTAATTGTCTTATGTCTGTACTACTAGTACTCTAGGAGGCCAAGGTGGAATAACTTCTTGAGGTCAGGAGTTCAAAACCAGCCTGAACAAAAGCAAGACTCCATCTCTACAAAAAATAGAAAAAGTAGCTAGTGTGGTGGCACACATCTGTTGTCCTAGCTACTCAGAAGGCTGAGGCAGGAGGACTGCTAGAACCCAGGAGTCTGAGCCCAGAAGTTTGAGGTTGCAGTAAGCTATGATGATTCCACTACACTCTAACCTGGGTGACAGAGTGAGACTCTGTCTTAAAAAATTAATTAATTAATAAATTAAATTAAATTAAATATGAAAAATCAAATGTAACGAAGAGAATTTATTTAAAATGAGAAACAAATCGCAGTGAATTACAAAATTTAAAAACTAATTATGGTTGGCTTGACGCCTGTGGCTCAGCAGGCTAAAGTGCCAGCCACGTACAACTGAGCTGGCGGGTTCGAATCCAGCCCGGGCCTGCCAAACAACAATGACGGCTGCAACCAAAACAAAAAAAAATGGCCGGGCATTGTGGCGGGCACCTGTAGTCCCAACTACTTGGGAGGCAGAGGCAAGAGACTCGCTTGAGCCCTGGAATTGGAGGTTGCTGTGAGCTGTGATGCCATGGCACTCTATCCAGGGTGACAGCTTGAGACTCTGTCTAAAAAAAAAAAAAAAAAACTGATTATGGTAAAATAAAGATGGCCACAATTTCCTTGCTACTCATCCCATTGAGAGATGAAGTCTAGTTCCACTCCCCTTGAATATAGACTGGCTTAAGTGACTAGATGACCAATTTATTATGGCAGAAATGACATTATAAGACTTATTAGATTAGGTTATAAGAAGCCTGTCACTTTCATCAGGCCTCTTGGAACACTTGATCTTGGAAGCCATCCACTATGTTGTGAGGAAGCACAAGTATTCCCAAGAGGCCCATGTGTACAGGAAGTGAGGTTCCTGGTTGAACAGCTTCTACTGAGCTGCCAGCCAACAACCAGCACCAACTTTCCAGACACACAGCGATGTTCTCTAGTTTCTCTAGTATTGGCAAATATTCTCTAGACATTTGCTGCAGTGATAAGAATGAGGCTCTGGAGCCAGACTGGCTAAATTTGAATTTATAATTCCACTAAGAGCTGTGTGACTGTGGGAACGATAAAGAAATAACTCTATCTCACATATTTTTTGGAATTAAACAAAATGATTAGCTACATGTAAAGCACTTAGAAAAATGTCTGCCCACAGCAAGTGCTAAATCTATGTGAGCTATTGTCATTAGTATGTATCATCCAGAGGCTTAAACTAAACTCTTTCATGTTGGCTGTTAGAGGGTGTTCAGCAGTCTCCTACTTCTAACCTGCTCCTCTTCTTTTGTGATGATCTGGGGTCCTGGCTGTTGTTTCTTACTCTTGGACCCCCCCCTCAGGCTTCAGTCCTTGTCTGGCTCCCCCCAGAAAGATGAAGAAGCACATCAATTGCTCTCTCAGTGCCTCTTTCTGGCTTAAATTCTGTATCCTTCTAATTTAGGACTTTCATTTTGATGTTTTATTCTTAATAGTGTTTTATTCATACTATAAAATTCTTCTATCTCAAGGCCACCTGTATGTTCTAATTAAGGGAAAGTTTTCATAAAGGATGTTGGCTCTGGGGGGAGGAGCACAAGGATGAATACTTTTAGATATTTTCTTCCTATATGTAAGCATCAGAAAGGAATACCCTCATCTTAATTGACCTTCCTGAAACACATTCCTTCTTACCATCTCCAGAACTTTGCTCCTGAAGTTATGCCATTTCTCTTCTTCAACCTTTCCTCCCCATTGGATCATTCCTCTTATGCAAAGATGTACCATTATCCTTTGTCCTTAAAAATAAAATGAGGGGGCAGGTTTGGTGGCTCACTCCTATAATCTCAGCACCTTGGAAGGCTGAGGTGAGAGGATTCCTTTAGTCCAGGAGTTTGAGATCAGCCTGGGCAATATCATAAGACCCTATCTCTACAAATAATCATAAAATTAGCTGGGCATGATGTCTCATGCCTATAGTCCTAGCTACTTAGAAGGCAGGAGTGGGAGGATACCTCGAACCAAAGAGTTTAAGATACATTGTGATCTAGCCACAGCACTTCAGTTTTGAAAAAAATAAAACAAAAACAACCCTTCTCCCCAAAATAAAACATCTCCTTGCCCAATAATTTCTTCCAATTTGTGCCCCAATTCTCTTTTCTCTTTCATCACTGCATTTCTATATTTTCACCTTCCATTAACTTCTCAATCAACTTCAGTCCCCCAAATAATGGAAACTCCTTTATGCTCAAGTCGAAAATGACATCTAGTTCTCTGACATCATCTTATTTGACGACTCATAATCATTGGCACAGCTGTATACCACCACATTCTTGAAATACTCTTCCTCTTAGCTTCCCTGACATCATCTTCTCCTAGTCTGGCCATTCCACTTCATTCCCCTTTGCTTATTTCTCATTTGAATGTTAGAAACTCACCTGGGTCTTTGCCCATTTTCTTTGAGTGATCGCATTAATTTATGTAGCTTTGTAAATTTGTTCATATATCTCAAATTTATATATCTATTCTACCCTCTGAACCCCTACTGTTGTATATTTAACTACCAATCTGACATTTTTAGCAGTTTTACATGCATCTCAAACACAACATATCAAAATAAAACTCTTGATTTTTCCCAGAGCTTGATAATTGAATAAGAAGACCAACCTTGTACTTAAAACACAGAACGGGAAAATCCCCTCCTTTGATAACTTTTTCAGAAAAAAATTAATATTTTTAAATGAAACCTTATAGTCATCAGAGTTAGGACTTGATAAGACATCTCTTTCTGTGTGTTATAATTTAATGATGCCATTTTGTATTGTGTCTAGAGAAAGGCAGTCATGCAGTATTTTTATTAAAGAAACCTCCAAAGAGGCTAATCAGCACCATTCTCACTCAGTTTTCCACATATCATCCATTCAATTTCAAAGCCAGATGCCTGGTATCACCTTCATAACTTCCAGATTTCTCACATTCACCCCATAAGCAAATTTTGCTATATGGCTCCTATCTGACTCTGTTTAGTATCACTGTAAAGAAATATCTGAGGCTGAGTAATTTATAAAGAAAAGAGGTTTATTTGGCTCATGATTCTACTGACTGGAAGACTGAACATCTTACGAAAGTCACTCATGGCCAAAGATGAGGGGAAGCTGGTGTGTGCAGAAGATCGATCACATGGCAAGAGAAGAAACACAGGAGAGCAAGGCGGGAGGTGCCAGGCTCTGCTAACAAACAGCTCCCATAGGAACTAATAGAGTAAGAACTCACCACCACCCCCAGGGAGGACCCTCATCTGTCATGAGGGGTCTGTCACCGCATCCAAACACCTCCCTCAAAGCCCCATAGAAGATCAAATTTCAACATGACAATTACAGAAAACAAACAGCCAAACTAGCTGCTCCCCTAGATATCTTGTTCCAGATGCTGTTCTTCGTCACTGCCATTGTCATCCATTTGAAGTCTTTCACCTAGACTAGTGCAAAAAACCTCCTTAGCACACATTCCACTTCCACATTTGCTCCCTTCTAAAGTCCTTAACTTCTCCACTTAACAGGCAGAGTATCCTTTAAAAATTCATATTGAGGCTTGGTGCCTGTAGCTCAAGTGGCTAAGGCGCCAGCCACATACACCAGAGCTGGCGGGTTTGAATCCAGCCCAGGCCTGCCAAACAACGATTGCTACAACCAAAAAAAATGGTTGGACGTTGTGGTGGGTGCCTGTAGTCTTAGTTACTTGGGAGGCTAAGGCAGGAGAATCACTTGAGCCCAGGAGTTTGAGGTTGCTGTGAGCTGTGATGCCATGGCACTCCACCCAGGGCGACAACTTGAGGCTTTGTCTCAAAGAAAAAAAAAAAAATTCATAATGAGCCAGGTGTGGTGGCTCATGCCTGTAATCCCAGCACTCCTGGAAGCCAAGGCAGGTGAATTGCCTGAGCTCAGGGTTCGAGACCAGGTTGAGCAAGAGCAAGACCCCATCTCTATTAAAAAATAGAAAAACTAGCTGGGTGTTGTGGTGGGCACCTATAGTCCCAGCTACTTGGTAGACTGAGGCAGGAGGATTGGTTGAACCCAGGAGATTGAGGTTGCTGTGAACTATGATGCCATGGTACTCTACCCAGGGTAACAGATTGAGACTTGGCCTTAAAAAAAGAAATAATGAAAATAAATAAATAAATAAAAACTCATAATGTCATTTTTATTGCTAAACACCCCTTGCTACTTTCTCATTGTTCTTCAAGTGTAATTTCAACTCCATGCCATGGCCTTTTGCTGTTTGCCTGTCCTGATCACCGAACTTTTCCCAGTCACACCCTGGACACCAGTTGCCATTCCAAGTCCTGTCTTACTCCTCATCGTTTGGTTCCAGCATTCTTCAACAACATCTTCTCATCTCATTAGAACCTACCTTCTAGCTTTCTATCACTTCACTTGGATATTACTGTTGGTGATTTTTCTTTCATTTCTTTTTTTTTTCTTCTTTTTCAAATGTCTTTTCCATTAGACTGCAAAATGGGTGAGATCAGAGAGTTTATTCGTTTTCTTTCCTTTGTGTTTTTCTATGCCTGACATATAGCAGGAGTTTAAAAAAAATAATGGTAAACTAATAACCCATAAGTGAAATCAGGGCTCAACCTAATACCCTGACAATAGATCCAGTGCTTCTTTAACTCCCTCTCTCACTAAAGAAACAATTTTAAAATTCTGGGAATTACACTGAGTCAAATTATTTGCTTTTGATTACAGGGTTCAATAAAAAATTAAACCTGGCTGGGTATAGTGGTTCACACCTGTAATTCTTGCACTCTGGGAGGTCAAGATGGGAGGATCACTTGAGCTCAAGAGTTTAAGACCAGCCTGAGCAAGAGTGAGACCCTGTCTGTACCAAAAAAAGAAAAATGAGCTGAACATAGTAGCAGATAGCTGTAGTCCTAGTTACTCAAAAGACTAAAGCAGGAGGATTGCTGAACCCAGAAGTTTGAGATTGTGAGATTGCTGTGACCTATGATGATGCCATGACACTCTAGCTTGGGCAACAAAGTGAGACTCTGTCTCAAAAATAGATAAATAGGCTTGGCGCCTGTGACTCAATGGGCTAAGGCGCCAACCACATACACCTAAGCTGGTGGGTTTGAATCCAGCCGGGGCCCACCAAACAACAATGGTGGTTGCAACCAAAAAAAATGGCCGGGCGTTGTGGTGGGCACCTGTACTCCCAGCTACTTGGGAGGCAGAGGCAAGAGACTTGCTTGAGCCCTGGAATTGGAGGTTGCTGTGAGCTGTGATGCCACAGCACTCTATCCAGGGTGACAGCTTGAGGCTCTGTCTTAAATAAATAAACAAACTTGTAGCCTGTATTTAGCAAACGGCAGTGGAAAGACTGCATAAATAAAAGAACAAGCCACTCTCTGGTCTTCCATTTTCTCATCAATAAAATGAGAAACACATAATCTTTCAGTTCTTTTCAGCTCTAAATTTTGAGACTCCTGAAAAATCTCACAAGACAAAGATTTAAATGACAAAAGACTTAGTCACAAGTCTAGACTCTTTAGCAAGTTTAGTCTCGGAAAGCGATGTAGAAGGATTATCAGGAATCCATCATAACAATGTTATCTTCCTATATCCATTCTGTTTAAAATCTGAGAGATAATCTTTTGCCTATTTCTGTATGAAAACGAAGGTGCTCTATTGGATTCATCATTACTTTGTGAGCACTAGTAGGATTGAGAAGTGCTTATAGTTTACAATATAATCCACATGAACACTTAGTAAATTACTTGTTACAAAAATAAGTCTCTCAGGCTGGACAACTGCTGAGGAGACACTTGTGTCTTGGTGTCTCCTTCACTTTACACTTGGGACTAAATGTGGAACCCCCATTTCCTATGCCTAGGTCAGTTTCTTGTGAATTTCTTAGGCCTAAATTCCATGGATGGACTGTGTCCATTCATTGATACACTCATTCACCTTCCCCACCCCCCGGTGGAAGGGACTGCATTCATTCGTTTCCTGGCCAAGGAACCCATACACCTATATATACCCTGAGGCTAGAGGCCTAGAGGAGGAGACGGGGAAAGACCGGGAGAGGAACGGAGAGAGCTTCTCTCTCCCTACTT
>CAUYRH010130010.1:0-39087 GCA_963574655.1 Perodicticus potto | reverse complement strand
AATTCATAATTGCTAAGTCATGGAAGAAGCCCAAGTGCCCATTGACCCATGAATGGATTGATAAATTATGGTATATGCACACCATGGAATATTATGCAGCCTTAAAAAAAGATGGAGACTTTACCTCTTCAATGTTTACGTGGATGTTGCCGGAACATATTTTTCTTAGCAAAGTATCTCAAGAATGGAAGAAAAAGTATCCAATGTACTCAGTCCTACTATGAAACAAAGTTATAGCTTTTATATGAAAGCTATAACCCAATTATAGCCCAAGAATATGGGGGAAGGGAATAGGGAGAGGAGGACGGGGGAAGTTTGGGTGGAGGGAGGGTAATTGGTGGGATTTTACCTACGGTACATCTTATAAGGGTACATGTGTAATTTACTAAATGTAGAATACATACATATTAACACAGTAAGAAAATGCTGTGAAGGCTATGTTAACCTGTTTGATGAAAATATTTCAAATTGTGTATAAAACCAGCATATTATACCTCATGATTGCATTAATGTACACAGCTACAATTTAATAAAAAATTAAAAGTACAATAAAATAAAGAAATACTTTCTGTAAAATTAGTATTATTTTGTTAAATGTTTAATAAAGTTCATTAGCAAATCCATCATCCCTGGAGATTTGTGTGTTGGAAGAATTTATTTTTATTATGAATTAAATATTCTTAATAAAGGACTATTTGAAATTTTATTTTTTCTTAAGCTAACTTTAATAAATAGTGTTTTTCAAAGAATTTGTCCATTTCATCTAAGGTATCAAGTTTATTGGCATAAAGTTCCTCATTTTAGTCACTACTTATTATCCATTTAGTGTCTTTAGGATTGATGGTGATATCCTACCTTTTAAAAGTGAATTTGTTATTTTACTTTTTTTGGTATTTAAAAATTATTATTTATTTCCCTAACATTTTGAAGGAATCAACTTTGCATTTGTTGTTTCCTCTATCACTTGTATATATTTTATTTCATTGACTTCTAATATAGTTATTTCTTTCTTCCTTCTAATTATTTTTGGTTTAATTTGCTTTTTGTTTTCTAGCTTCCTAATGTATAAGTAGAAGCCATTTAATTTAAACTTTTTATTTCTAATATAGTCTCTTAAAACTGTCAGTATCCTCTCACATAATGTTTTAGCTGCATTCAAATTTTATTATATTTTATTAATCTTTGTTTATGATATTTTCTAATTTTTATACAGATTTTTCTTCTATCTATGGATTATTTATGGGTCTTTTATTGAATTTGAAAATATTTAGGGGATTACTACTACTTGTTATTAATTTTAAATTTAATTCCACTGTAATTAGAGGATGTACTTTGCAAAATTTCCACCCTTAAAATTTACTGAGACTTATTTTATGACCCTAGCATATGGTCTATGTGGAGGAATGTTTTGTGCACACTTGAATTGAATGTATATTTTGCAGGTGCTGAGTGTTGTGTTCTACAAATGTCAGTTAGGTCAAGTTAGTGGATACTATTGTCTATATTCTTACTGAGTTTTAATTTAATTGTTCTATCAATTACTAAAATAAAGGTGTTAATATCAATAGGTATGATTTTTGGATATTTTGATATTTTCCCTTAGTTCTGTCAGTTTCTGTTTCATGTATTTTGGAGTCAATTATTTAGGTGTGTGCAGGTTTAGAAGTATTATTTCTTAGTGATGGATTGGCCTAGTTTTCATTATAAAATATTCTTCCTCATCTTGATAAATACTCTTGATTTTTATAGTCTATTCCACCTTACATTAATCTAGCCAAAAAAGCATTTAGAAACATTCTGGTTTCTTTTCCCATCATTTACATTCCCTTTAATTATATCTTCATATTTGAAATGTATTTTTTTTGTAGGAAGCATGTAGTTGGGTACTGTTTTGTTATTTAGTCTGATGATCTCTCTGTCTCAATGGGAATGTTTATTACATGTTCCTTTTATGTGCTTTTGATATAGTTGAGTTTAAGTCTACCATATTACAATTTGTTTTCCATTTATATGTTTTGTTTTTGTTTTTCTGGTGATTCTTTCCTGTCATCTTTAAGTTTATGTTTCCTACTGGGTTTACATATATATTTTTTGGTCATCTTCTTTACTAGTTGTACTAGTACTAATAATACATATCTTTAACTTATTAACGTGTTAATATTGTTTCATTTTATACTGTATACCTTTCACTTTCCATTTCTGCTTCCAAATTCATCAGGTAATATCTTAACAGTAGTATAATACTATTAATTTTCCCCTTCCTTTGTGCTCTTACTGTTATATTTTTTATTTCTACATGCATTATGAAATGAAACTTAAAATATTACTTTTACTTTAAACAATATTTTTAAAAAATTTCAAAACTGAAAGAAACACAATCTTTTAAATTTACTCAGTTACTTAACATTTCTTGTGTGCTTTATTACATCCCCTATATCAAAGTTCATTTGAATTTATTTCCTTTAGCTGGAAGATGATATTTTGGTGGTGTTTCTTTTGTTGTTTTTTTGTGCAGTACAGATGGGCTGGCAATAAATAAAGAATATTTTATTTTTATATAGTATGCTGGACTCTCACTTTTTTCCTTATAAATTTAAATAAGTTGCTTTATTCAATTCTGACCCCTGTGTACAGACATAACTCATTTTTTTCCTTATCACAGATACTGTACTTTTTACAAACTGAGTGTTTGTGGCAACCTTGTGTCAAGCAATTCTAGTGATATCATTATTCCAATAACATGTGCCCACTTTGTGACTCTGTGTCACATTTTGGTAATTCTTCCAATATATCAATATTTTTCATTATTATTGTCTCTGACATGGTGATCTGTGATCTCATGATATTTGATGTTTCTATTGTAATTGTTTGGGGGCATCACAAATCTTGCTCATGTAAGACAGCAAATTTAATCAATAAACACCTGTGTCTGATGGCTCCATTGATAAGCCATTCTCTGTTTTTTTCTCCTTGGCCTCTTTGTTATCTGAGACACAATATTGAAATTAAACCAACTAATGAGTCCATAATGGCCTCTAAGTGTGTAGTGGAAGGAAGTTACACATCTCTTACATTAAAACTCAAATTAGAAATGATTAAACTTAGTGAGGAAGGCATGTTGAAAGGTGAGATAGGCAGAAAGCTAAATCTCTTGCACCAACAAGTTAGCCAAGATGTGGATGCAAAGAAAAAGCTTTTGAAGGAAATTAAGAATGCTACTCCAGTGAACACACAAATGATTAGAAACTAAAACAGCCTTATTGCTGATATGGAGAAAGTCTTAGTGTTCTAAATGGAAGATTGAACCAGCTGCAGCATTCCCTTAGTCCAAAGCCTAATCTACAGTAAGGCCCTAACCCTCTTTGATTTTATAAAGGCTCAGAGAGGTAGGGAAGCTCCAGAAGAAAAGTGTGAATCTAGCAAAGCTAAATTCATGAGGATTAAGGAAAGAAGCCATCTCCATAACATAAAAGTGTAACGTAAAGCAGCAGGTGCTAAAGGAGAAGCTGCAGCAAGTTAATCCAGAAGATCCAGCTAATATCTCTGAAGAAGGTGGCTACACTAAACAATAGACATTCAATGGAGAAAAAAACAGCCTTCTATTGAAAAAGATATAATTTAAGATTTTCATAGCTAGAGAGAAATTGTCAATGCTTGGCTTCAAAGCTTCAAAGGACAGGCAGACTCTTACTTCAGGTGTTAATGCAGCTGGTGACTTTAAGTTGAAGCCAATGCTTACTTACTATTCCAGATATCCTAAGGCTCTTAATAATTATGCTAAATCAGTCTGTGCTCTATAAATGTAACAATGAAACCTGGATGACAGCACATCTCTTTTCAGCATGGTTTACTGAATACACACACATTTTAGGCCTACTATTGAGATCTACTGCTCAGGAAAAAAAAATTATTTTCAAAATATTATCCATTGATCATGCGCCTAGTCTCCAAGAGCTCTGATGGAGATTTACAAAGAGATTAATATTGTTTTCATACCTGGTTAACACAACATCCATTCTGCAGTCTATGGATCAAGGAACAATTTCAACTTTCAAGTTTTATTATTTAAGAAATACAATTTGGATTTGGGAAAAGTAAACTGAAATTCTTCTGGGAACAATTCACCACTCTAGAGACTACTAAGAACATTTTTGATTCATGTGAGGAGGTTAAAATATCAACATTAACAGCAGTTTAGAAGAAATTGATTTCAATCCTCATGAATCATTCTGAGGAGTTCAAGGCTTCAGTGGAGGAATTAATTGCAGATGTCATGTTAATAGCAAGAGAACTAAAACTAAAATTTTAAGTAGAGCCTGAACATACAACTGAATTGGTACAATCTGATGATAAAATTTGAATGGATGAAGTGTTGTTCTTATGGATGAACAAAGAAAGTGGTATTTTGAGATGGAATCTACTCCAGGTGAAGATGCTGTGAACATTGCTGAAATAACAACAAAAGATATTGAATGGAACATAAACTTTGTTGATAAAGCAGCAGCAAGGTTTGAGAGAACTGATTGTAATTTTGAAAGATGTTCTATTTTGTACAAAATGCTATCAAATATCATCTCATGTTATAGAGAAATAGCTCAAAAGAAAAAGTCAAATGATGGAGCAAACTTTATTATTTTGTTTTAGGAAACTGCCACAGCCATCCCATCATTCAGCAACTATTATCCTGATCAGTCAGGAGCCATTAATATCAAAGCCAGGCCCTACACCAGGAAAAAGATTATGACTTACTGAGGTTCAAATGATCATTAGCATTTCTTTAGCAATAAAATATTTTCAAATTAATTTATGAACATTTTCTAGACATAATTCTATTGTATACTTATTAGACTATAGTATTCTTCTTTTCTTGAGACAGAGTTTCACTCTGGTACCTTTGGTAGAGTGCTGTGGCATCATAACTCATATCAACCTGAAACTCTTGGGCTCAAGCAATCCTTTTGCCTCAGTCTCTTGAGTAGCTGGGAATATAGGTGTAAGCCACAATGCTTGGCTGAATATTCTATTTTTCTAGTAGAGGTGAGGTCTTTCTCTTGCTCAGGCTGGTCTCAAGTTCCTGTGCTGAAGCAATCTACCCATGTCAAATCCCGAAGTGCTTGGATTGTAGCAGTGAACCACAGTGCCAGGCCTACAGTATTGTTTAAAGATAACTGTAACTGAAATTTTAGCACTTTCCCCTAAGGCTATGTCAGAAAAACAAGAGCAAGTGGTTTGAGGAGAAGGAAAGAGAAGTTTGTTAATTTGCCTGTAAATGAGGAGACTGTCAGACTTCTATCTTAACGAACTGGGGTCCTCCCTCTGAGCAAAAATACAGAGCTTTTAAATGGGAACTTTTCAGCTTCAGGCTGTTGCTGTTCAACTATAGTTGATGGTTCTGATTTATCTCATCTTTAGCTCAGACCAGCCGGTGACCTTCACCTGGACAATTCCCTTGAGCCATCTCCTATGGTATGAAGAACAAAGTGCATTCCCCTGTCCTTGCAACTGTTGGCCTGGGGCAGGGATGCAGGTTTTAATTCCTAAAGAGTGGCAGAGGTTTTAGAGAGACAGAAAACATTTTTGCTCTTTTTTCCAGCCATTCCCCCTGTCATACAACTTTTATATGCACTTGGAAACAAAAAAATTTATATGACTTGCTTTATCACTATGTTTTCCTTATTTTAGTGATCTCAAACAAGATTCACAGGACCTTCAAGATATGACTGTATTCTCATAAGAAGTCAAATGTTATTGACATTGTCAATAACAATGTCCTTTATCTAATGCATATTTTAATCTTGTGATGTTTTTATGACAATTTTCTGTTAAAAAAATACTTTTCAGCAATTTGACTCTAATAGGGTTAATGGTGACTGCATTTATTCTGATGAAGGTAGATGGTTTTTTTGACATATAAATCAATGTTTTTGATCAAGTTTAAGAACTTTACATTCATTATTTTGACAGGACTTATTTCTGCTTCATTATCATTCTCTTGTCCCTCAGGGACTCCAACAACACATACTTTAGACCATTTGATATTATCCCATAGTTTCTGAAGCACTGTTCATTTTTCTGCCATATTTTGGCTCTCTTTTTTTCAGATTGAATAATTTCTACTTATACGTCTTTGGTTTGCTGACATTTTCCTCTTATATTCAATATACTGCTAAGTTTATCCATTGTAATTTCTACTTCAAATGCTGTACTTTTCTGTTTGCAATTTTTATTTACTTCCTTTTCCTGTTTCTCTGCTATTAACTCACTAACACCATTTCTTCCTTTACATCCTAAAATCTATTTTCAATAAGTACTTTAAAGTCTTTGTTTACTAAATCCAATCTGTTGGTGTTAGTGTTGTTTTTCTTACTTCTTTTGCTTTTTTTTTCACTTATCTTTGGGTCATATTTTCTATTTCTTTGCTTAGTAATTTTTTATGTGTATTCACTGGACTGTAGTTTATTATTTCCTTCTGAAAAGTACTGACTTTTATTCTAGTATTCAGTTAAATTACTGCATCATAATTACAAAGTTAAGGTTTACTTTTACATTTTGTTAGGGTATGCAATCTTTATGTAAAGCTCAAGATATTTTTCAAGTTCTTCTACCTTGGTAGAACTCAACCTCCTAATTCTGTCTCTCCTGTGGATTATATTAGGAATTGGTTATAAAATTTATTAGGGCAGGTCTATAACAGACCTTGTACTTAGTTACAGTTTTATTCCTAAGGAATAGTCCTCCAGGTGTCTTATAAGGATGCTCCAGGTATTAAAGAGATCTCTCCATTCAGGCTGCACCAGAACTCCAGTAACTCCCAGCAGTGACTGACCTTTAATATCACTGTTCTACCCCAGGTTCCATGGTAATAGAGCTTTGACAAGCCCTATGTGGTTGTGTCTTGTACACGCCCGGCTCAGCTCCCAACTGTGGACTCACAGGAATATCTTAGAATCCTGCATTTTATTTTCTCTCACATTTCTTTTCTTGCTAGGGCTCTGTTCAATAGATAAAAGGCACTTGGTGACTTTTAGCTCTGTTCTCTGGCTTTTCAGTTTAAGTGAGATTATTCTGCTCTATTTTGGCTACCGAGTCCCATGATATGTTTAGGAAATTACTCTCAGGCAGAGAATTGGGGAGAACTAGGGACTTACCTTACTGGTTTACCTTTTCTCTTAAAGTCTATTGCCTAATAGCAGAAAATAGCTGTTTCATATTTTGTATGGGCTTTTAGTTGTTTACAGCTAAAGGAGCAGTGCTTTACCATTCATGGCTGAAGGTGGTACCACATTTGCATCTCTTTGTTGTTAGCCCCCAACCATTTCAATTTATTGAAATAGGAATTTTCTGGCAGTATGTAAAGATTTACATATTCAACCAGTGAACTGGATTAGTAAACAAAGCACCAGTGAGGTTGTTCCAAAGGCTACTGTTTGAAGAAATTAAGCCTCAAGCCATAATTTTACTTGGCCATAACTGAAAGTTTAAAATTAAATTAAATGGGAAATGAGTAAAGTAATATAAGAGGTAGTTTTTTCTAGGAAGGTGTATGAGAAAGTGATAAAGATTTAAACTTTGTGATTAGGACCCCACTGTGTTCTCTACAATGTCTAAATGTGGTAGCATTTGGTAGTCAGGTGGGTATTGAGTATTTTCTTATTTGAGATAAAGAGAGCAATCAATATATCCGTAAAGAATTTAGCTTCATTTTGAGGATTACTCCAGTAATGAATATTGGTGATGTTCAGTCTATAGAGATGAAGACACTTGATGTGCTTCCTATTAGAAAGAAGTATAATTGTATTCAGTTTCTTAATCTATAAATAACAAATACTATTCAAAGTTTAATTTTGCTGAACAATCTATTTGCAACTGGGTGGTAATTTCACCTTATCTCCTTTGGAGAACACAACATAATATCATCTATTATGGTGCTAATAGACTCTTCACATTGCAGCAACAGTTTTTTTTTTTTTTTTACTAGTAACTGATAGAAAGGACTGTTTGAGGTTCTTTTAAATCATATTCCAATTCAATCTGATCCATGCTTTATATAATCTATTCTTTGCTAAACGAACCAAAAATTGATTTATTTAAATTAAAAGTTTGTGCGACAAATGCTTCCATCTCATTAGCTTCCTTTTCCTAATAATCTGTACCTACAGGAAATAAAAAACAAAATAAAAACAAATATCACTGCTGGTTATTTTCTCCAACAAAGCTTTTCAATTGCCAATGTTTTAAAAATGAACATATCTTGGAGGAGGAGGGAGAGGGGAGGAGAAAGGTTGGGAGGAGGGAGGACATTTGGGGAGACCTCACCTAATGTGCATAAAAAATTTAAAAAGAAACATAAACATATCTTATTGCAATAAACCAGGGAATGTGCATCTTATTATTATAATTACATGTATACATAAGTGTATGTATGTAATGAAGAAGAATGTATGTAAGAAATGCAAATACATGTATGCAATTTTATATATGCATATATAGGGTGTGAATAAAGTAAGCTATTTTAAATCGCACATTGAAATTTATGTCCACCCTGTATAAACCTTAAAATATAAATATTTACACATATATTAATATCTAAAAGAAGAGAGTCCCATCAGATTTTCCTAAGTGTAGGATATTCTGTTACCCAGGCTAGAGAGCCATGGTGCCAGCCTAGCTCACAGAAAGCTCAAACTCCTGGGTTCAAGCAATCCTCCTGCCTTAGCCTCCCAAGTAGCGGGGACTACAGGTGCCCACCACAATGACCAGATAATATTTTTTTCTATTTTCAGTAGAGACAGAGTCTCCTTCTTGCTCAGGCTGGTCTCCAGTTCCTGAGCTCATCTGATGTCTCACCAAGGCCTCCCAGAATGCTAGGATCACAGGTAGGGCCACCACTCCCAGCCAGAATAGGGTTTTTCTCATTTTGTATTTTTCTCTCTAAATGGTTTCCCTTAAGCACTTAGAAATTATGAAAATAAATTTTATTAAATGTACACATTCTGGAGGAACATACTCTCCCTTTTCATTATAAGAAGACTATTCTTCACAAGCAGATTAACAAGAAAATTTGATGGTAAATCTGTTTAACTTAGTCAAATAAAAATAGAATGAAATGTGAGAAAGTTAAAAACAGAAATGGCATGTTTATCTCTCGAACAGTCAAGATTAAAGAGTCAAACTTTTCCAGGTGGATGGGGATTGTGTTCTGACCACATCATATTTTCTATAGCAGCAAAAGTATAGCTTTATTCCTTTTTGGTCAATAGAATTTGTTCTATCCCTAGAATTCATCTTCAGATCTCATGAGAGAATTAGATATAACTTGGGGAGAATCTAGTCAGTGTTCATTTTAATTGATCAAGTCCATTTGTTTTGGCTCTTTACCAAAGTGTTGAAGATGTAAATTGTCTAAAATACAAATCAAGGGAAGAATGTCTTGACCTCCAAATATTTAAAAGCACACATTCATGTAGACAGACCTGAGTGGGGTTTAGTTCTGCTTTATTTTAAAAGTTATTGTATCTGGGAAATGCGATATTGTAGCAACTTCCTGGTATAAATATAGACACTGAATTTTTAATTGATACACACACACAATTTTCCCCTCCATCAAACAAGCCGTGGACAAGGGCCATCAAAGAGCAATTTACAAAGAACCAATTATCAAATACAATTTGCTAGTTAAACACTAGAGAATTTTATTTTATTAGTGAGCCTCCTGATTTAGTGCAACTCTGTTAGCTAATGAGTTTTTAAAACCTCGTGAGATTCTATGAACTCATACAAAAACGAGTACCATAATATTCTAGTGTGAGGAATTATTTTCAAGTATTGTTGGAGTAAATTTATAAGTAATGAATGCTCTGTTAAATGTATTTCTGAACTGATTTTTGAAAGTGTCTTAAAGGAAAATAAACATCATCATTGTCTTCTTTCATGCTTCCACCAATTTTTCAATTTGTACTTTTTTTCCCTCTCCCTCTTTCTCTCTCCCTCTCTCTCCAGTTCTCCCTATCTATATGTCTTTCTCTGTATGGATACACGTATGTGTGCACCCACACACACATACATCTGAAGAGTAGATAAAATCTAGAAATCTGAATCTCATTTTAGCTGTGGGAAGCTTTCCATATTCTTTGTCTCAGCTACCTGAAGTTACCCTTCCTAAAGTGTCCATTAAACTGTGGTAAGTTCTTTGTAAAAGTTATTACAAAATGTGCTTATGATGAGGCCTAATAAATTCGACTTCCCTGTCCATATTACTAAAGTGTTTCCAGTTTATAGTCACTTGCCCTGGATTAGTATGTAGGTGTATAATGTTTTAGGACTAGATTTGGCAAAATTTAGTCTTTAACTGGTTGCAATTCCAACTTACTTCATAACTTCTGTGGAACAATGAGCCATTATCTAATAATTTAAATAACCAGAGTTCAAACTCTGAACTCTCTTCTCCCCCATGACTTATTGTTGCCTCGACTTCTTTCCCCATAAAGTTCAACAGGGAATCTTTGAGGATCTATAAGGTTTCTCTAATTTACCAACTGAGCTAACAAACTGTTATTTCTAGAGAAGGACTTTGCATGAGAAAAAGAGTGTGAGGTGTAGTTCCTCAGATCACTTTTTCCTTCTTTCTCTAAAATAGAGTTTGAATCTATTAAGTCATGTAAGAGAGATAAACTTGATAGATTTGTTGCAATAGTAGTTACTTGCTACAATTTAAAAACCTGAAATGCATAGAGTATTGCAATAATTTCAGATAACTATGGAACATGGTAAAAACTATGTCTTTTGTTATTTAAGATATAAGTAAATACATTTTTAAAATCAGTTGATTTTGACGTGATGGAAGCACACCTTTTTTTCCTGATGTTTTCACTGTGTGCTGAACTTCCCCATATTTTTGCTAGCATTTGTTTGTATTTTTATGCTGTATGTTTGTAGTTGCTGGTGTTTTATCAGTTGTAGTTAGTAAATGCTTTTAGCAGTTTGTGATCAGCAGCGGGGCCTTTTGTTCCTGTGTGCTTGGAGTCTCTTTGGGTCTCCATTTGTTGTGGTCTTAACCTTAATAAACTTCATTTGTAAACTGGGAATATCTGCTCTCTCTGGTTCAGTGGAGTTGTTCAGTTTGTTACATGAAATGTCATGGATGAAAAGTGCTGTGACAATAAAAGTAATAATATCAAGACAGCCTGACTAGAAAGGGACACCAAGAGCCGCATGGGACGCCCTGGCCATGGCTTTTCCTTTGCACTTGGCCAACTGTGGAAAGGCATTGACCTTTTTTTTCTTCATTGTCTTTAGTGAGTGACTGTAAATGATCGGGGAGGCTGGGGACAGGAAGTGTATAGCCTTTTCTATACTCCCTGACTTGAAACTCCCCATTGCACTTTATTCCACGAAGCTTCCCCACTTGGTTTCTCACCTACGAGACTTTGGGTAATGATAATGCAGAAGAGATCAACTCAGGAAGGCCTGGGAAGGGGAAAACGTGTGTCTTACTCTCCCCCTTCCATTCCTTGGCACACTCCTCTCCAACATTCTGCTTTGTGGGTTTCTAAAATCTTCCTGAAATGTTTCATTCATGATTTTCTATAGGGGCAGGGCTCTTATACTCTGCACCTCCACCCTCTTCCCTTCTCTATTAGAATTTCTTTCTCTTTTGTGCTATTCTTAAAGTAGCATAGAGAAATAATGTTTTAATCCCTATACAAATATTGGGTTAAACGTGGTTTGCTCTTCTGTCTTCAAAGGAAAAAGGGTGCAATATTATAGCTAGATAGGAAGAAGTTCTAATGTTCTACACCACTAAAATGACTGTAGTGGACAATAATATATTACATAGTTTCAAATGGCTAGACATAGGATACTGAATGTCCCCAACACACAAAGAAATGATGGGTATGCTAATTACTACCCTGATCTGCTCACTAGACATTGTATGTATCAAAACATTACTATGTGCCCCATGAATATAATGTACACAGCTATGATTTAATAAAAAATAAATAAATAAAAAAATAAGAAGAGTAAATTATGGGGCTGTTTAAGATTGAACAGGGCTAAAGAAATGAAACAAAAACCAAACAAATGGAAAAAAATAAAACAAGGTGCATATCTTGATTAATTCCTGGTTCTAAACAATTCACAAAAGATACTATTGGGACAACTGAGAGGAAATATATGTACGTGTGAAAAAAAATAAATAACAATTAAAAATTATTTAAAAAGGTATGTTTGGGAAAGATTTTTAATACACTAAAACACACTGGGAATCTCTAAAGACACTAAAATAAAAAATGTTTCCTTCACTTATTTGACTATAGATTCTTTAAAAATAATTTTTTTCCCCAGGAGCTTTCTTAACATTTTGTTGGGTTTAGAAAAGTCTTACCTGTTTAACCTAGGCCTTCAAATTCTCTCTGATCTGGATGCAGGAAATCCTTCTCTGCACTTCATGGAAAGTGAACTTCACAGGTACACTTTCCCTACATAGATTTCAAACATCTCTATCTTCTCATTTCCACTCTTTCAATTTTCCTTAGTTCTTCTTCATATCTAGAAAAATCTTGCATGGACTTTGGGGTTTATTTAATGTGTGATAATTTCATGCAGCTTTCCCTAATCCCCCCAGCTGGAAGGACTCTCTACTGCTTCTTAAAGCTCATTATTTTGTTTTTATTTTTGTGGTAGCAGTTTGCCTTTCTACATGCTTGCAAAACATGCTCATTCATTTTGCAATATATAATATAATCACTGAAGCAAAACATGAAGAAGAAAGCAATTATTACTCATAAGTCTATAACCAGAGAAACACACTATTAAAGTTTGTTGTTTTGTTCCTATTATTTCATAGTCATTCCTATGATTTTTGCTTTTTTCTTAAATTAAGTTGATTCACTATCTTCTACTTCATTACTAGTTTTTCTAATTTAACAATGAATTGTGACCATAACAAAATATCCTTCTACAATAGAACATTAATATTTGCCTATAGTTTTATTGTTACAACAATGATAACTCATAATTATGTAATGAGTACTTATTATAGTCCAGATGCCCTATTACATAGCATACCTAAATTACCTAGTTTGATTTTTTAAAAATTGCCTTTCTATAAGATGGGTCTTATTATTCCCATTTTGCAGGTGAGAAAACAGTTGTTAGAGAAGCTAAGTTTCTTGTCGAGGATTGCAAAAGTAGCCAATAGCAGAGTTGCAATTCCAATCCTACTATACTTTGCTCTCAAGGCTTGCATTTAACTGTTGTTGACTCCATTTGTTTTTCTATGGAAATTAAGAAATTTCC
The DNA here is from genome assembly GCA_963574655.1 of Perodicticus potto. Taxonomy (NCBI): domain Eukaryota; kingdom Metazoa; phylum Chordata; class Mammalia; order Primates; family Lorisidae; genus Perodicticus; species Perodicticus potto. The sequence continues at coordinate 25,788 of CAUYRH010130010.1, read as the reverse complement.
TATTCCTGGATATTTAGGTACTCCATTTTTTTCACTGATGCTATTTTAAAAAAGACAAAACTGTAATAAACACTCTGATAGACAAATCTTAGCACACACCTATGATTATTTAATTTGGATAAATTCCTAGCCATAAAATTACATAGTTATGAATATTTTGTGGCTATTGCCATTTATTTAAAATTTGTATTTTTGGCAATCCCTGTAACATCTGTTAATAACTTGGGACTGGGCAAGTAAGAGAAACTCACTAAACACTTGTAAACTGAACTCAGAGGTGGATGTCTGGGAAAGGTATCAGTAGGCCAGTGTACCTGAGCCTTGAAACACCCCTCTGACCTCACAGTTAGTTACTCTGTTTATTGCAAGATCCTTTCCATCCACCTTGTGTTATCAAACAGTTTGAGGCTGGAATCCTAATTCAGATTAGTTGCTTTTAAAAGGAAGTAGTTAAATTTGAACAATGATAATATTTCTTAAAAATACTTCTGGTACTAGCAATGAAATTTTTATACAGAAAGCCCTCTTTGAATCCTTCCAGTACTAAATTTTCTATGTGCTGTAAGCTAAGGCAGGTAGTAATTTTCTTTAGTATTACTGCATAACAGTGGCAGATTACTAAAGTGCAAATGATCAGGATACAAGAAAACCGATGCTTGGAGCTCCAGAATTTGCCTTCTTGTACAAAACCCTCAAATGAGGGGCCATTTGTGATAGCTAAGGGCAGCCTTTACCCAGACATTCTTCAAAGCATAGCAATAGACAACCAGGGTTGCAAGGAACTTTCGGGACCATTTACTTACCTTTAGACCTCTTTCCCAGAAATGCACATTCTGGTAAATCCCATTTGAAAGTTATACTGTTTTAATTAAAAGTATTTTGAATCAGCATATTTTAAATAATTCATTTTAAGGTTTATTTAATAAATATTTAATAAGAGCAACATACAGATAGATTTAAGTTTAGCCTATTCAGCAAGTAGCACATACCATTTAGTTGATATGAATTAATAATGTATGAAAAAAACATGTACTTTTGGAAAATTAAGATTTTAGATTTAGGACCATATCTTTCAGGATGGATATGTAATAAACAACTCCCAAATCTCTGCGAACAACACAGCAAAGATGTCCTCACTGTTCAGGCAAATGGCTAAAACAAACCAGTAGAAGGCTCTGCTGATCCTAAACTCTTGAAATGCATAATTTTTCCAATTTTAGAAAGGTAATATAGTGTCTATTACTTAGTGCCTCTGGGGAAATCTGGGGAAGCCCCCATCATGAAAAATATTGCTATTTCTGCACTGAAAGACAGATGAGTCGTAAGAAATAGATAATCAGAAATGAGGAAAAGAGCTTGTGGGAGAGAAATTAAAATAAAAGTTTAAACTCTGTAGGGGGAGAAAAAGTTGTTTCAGGATCAATCCATTAAGAGGGGAGCAGAGGCCAGGTGCAGTGGACTGCCTTAGCTCACGGGTTTGAGATCAGCCTGAATAAGAGCGAGACCTTGTCTCTAAAATTAGCTGGGCGTTATGGCAGACTAAAGGCAAGTGGCCTATAGTCTCAGCTACTTGGGAGGTTGAGGCAAGAAAACTAATCTCTTGAGCCTAAGACTCTGAGGCTGCTGTGAGCTGTGATGCCACGGCACTTCACCCAGAGTGAAATGCTGGTCTAAATAAATAAATAAATAAATACATAAATAAAATAAATAAGAATTGAAACAATAACAACAATAAAAAGCCCCATGAAGTATAAAGGAAACTGTCTCTGTAGACTGACCAGCAAAGGCTTAGGACTGAAGAGCTCTGGGGCTGCTTTTTATGATTTTTTAACACCTTCTGTTCCTAATGCCTGAAGGGTAAGTTTGCTTTCTACTAAAGAAGACTCAGTAGTTATCACAGAGCACCAGGTTCAACTGAGGAAACTATTGCCAGGGTCAGTGAAGCCCTACCACCTGTGCCACGTTCTTTTGCAGAAACGGTGGTTACTGCTGTCGCAGTGGCCACCTGACGGCACTCTGGGTAGATGGTGGACTCACCAACTCCAGCCCTGCAGCGTCTGTTCACCTGCGAAAAATGCCTCCCAAATCATTGTTCTCCAAGAGTTCCTAAACGTTGGAAAAAGTCTCCTGCCCACCCCAAAATAATTGGGAGCTGATGTCAGTATGAGGATATAAACTCTGAATATGTAGATCTTTCGCCAGAGACTTGAGGTTTGGTAAACAATGCAAAAGAGGCAGGAACAGTGGCCCAGGTTTGTAGTCCCAGCTACTCAGAAGGCTGAGGCGCAGGATAACATGTCAAGACCAGCCCGAGCAATGCAGAAAGACAACATCTTAAGAAAACATGAGTGTACCCTTGTAAAAGGTGTAGAATATAAATGTCTTAACACAATAACTAAGAAAATGCCATGAAGGCTATGTTAACCAGTTTGATAAAAACATTTCAAATTGTATATAAAACCAGCACATTGTACCCCATGATTGCATTAATGTACACAGCTATGATTTAATAAAAAAGAGAATGAAAAGGATAATTGTGTTACCTATTTCCATCAGTAGTCACCTCGAATATTCAAAGTTTGTGATCAGTTTCTCCCAAATTCATAGACAGAAGCTATTCAGGAAAAAAAAGGGGGGGAGAGAAATATTTGCCAAGAGAGGTTAAACTGAAGGCTTCTATAGCTTCTTTTTGAAGCTATAGATAAGATGAATATCTCTTTTTCTAATACAATGAAGATTGGCAGCTAAACATGAGAGTTAAAGGGAAAATATTGCACCAGTGTTAAAAAAGTACTTTCTTATTTGAAGAATACAGTTTTGAGATGACCTATAAACCAGAAATATTGGTATCAAGACACTGGGGTCATTTGGAGCAGCAATTAGATGTGGTTGCCTTTAGAAACAGAAAGAAACAAGCTAAATCATTTTATTATTTTATATTTTTATCATTATTTTTAGATTCCAAGGTTTTTTTAATGTTAAGTCCATAGGCTGTGCAGAAATTGGACTTAGTTTTACTGCATTAAAATTGATATAGTTGTTATGTATATTAATCAATGTGCCCAAGTCCACGCTTTACCAAAAATTAATGGAGACTCCACAAAGAAATGAGTTATATTAAAATCAGCTAAATAGATTATTATCATGCTTAATAGACATTTTTTTGATCACCTGTTAGGTACTTCATGTAGAAAATACTACAAGTAAAGCAATATACACACGTGCGCACACACACACATTCTAAAAGAATAGTTACTAACACAGATTAAAGTGATCAGATCCAATCTATTTATAATGTTCTGAAGATACAGATAGTTGTGTTGCTAGGTACAAAAGACCTGATATGAGTGAGTTTGGGAGAAGGAATGGTGTAATATATTTAACATAAGAAAATGAAGAAAAATTCATTTAATGCAAGGTCCATAGAAATGAATCCTGGAAGAGACTAGAAAGCTTCAAATCCTTTGCTTCCTGGCTTAACTTCCCTTGGACGCACAATACAGAAAAATGCAAAAGTATCAGGCACTTGAAGTTTTGATTTCAGGAAAACCCAAAATGTTATATTGCAGCCACTTTTTTCAGGGTGACTTTAATTCACACAAGCTGTTTCCATTTTCCAAAAGAAAATGGAAAAGAGCAGTTTGAGTCTGAGAAGACTCATTGCCATTTTCTTGCCTGCTAAGTCCTATTTATTTTGAATTTTTAAGTCCCATTTTCCATTAAATCAATGAAAGTTTGTGACATAAATTCTAAATTGTCAAGGTTGGTTGGAACCTAAGAACCCACATAGCAAAAGTGAGATCTAAACTTGGTGAAAACATTTAATGTAGGAAGGCTGCTGAGTATCAATGGTGCTGTTTTCGTGTTGCAGTTTGATCTGAAGGAGAGCTGAGAAGTCCTTGAATACCACTACTCAGAGCAAATTCGTCTACTGGGATTTTATTTTCGTTTTTGGTACTTTAGTCCTTGATCAGCCTTGAGAACAGGGAAGTAAATATTCCCTATGATCCTCTGATGTCAAGAACTGTTTGGCAAAGATGCCACCTGATCTGACTTCTTATGTATGCTCCTTCAAGTTGGGATCCAGTCACCAGAGCCATTTTTTTTTATTTGATGAAGATTCCCAGGTTTCGGGGATTTTAATACATTTCATGATGTTTTAGGATCACAATAGCAAATTGCATTTGAAAACTATTGTGCTTACTTATTTTGTGTGTGAATCTCTAATATTAATGAATTTCTCCTATGACCCATTTTGTGTCCTAGATTTAGAAAAATTACTCTTCTTGCCCTTAACTTTTTCTTTAAAGACAATAAAAGAATAAACCCTCAGTAACTGAATATTTATCAGTAACCTGAGGGACAAAGATAGATATGAGTTTTATATGAACTAGTTTTAAAGGAATAACTATCTTGTTTCCCCTGAAAATATTTTATGTACCCAGGAATCATTTGTTGAATACTTACCAGGAACTGGGTCCTGGGCTGGGTATTGTGGACACAAAGTCAGGAAGAGAGACAGAGGCCCTGCTCTAAAGCAGACTCTTAAGCAGGATCTGGGTTCCAGCTGAGGATCACCATAGACAGATAACAAAGAAGGAAATAAGTAAACCAACAGGGCAATTTCAGAAAGTAATACATGATTTAAAATATTTTAAAATGTAATATATAGACATTTACTTTGGGGTAGGCCATTATTTTCACTGCAACAACTAAAAAGAAGTGGATAAATTGTAAAGCCATTTTTAAAAAGATATTGTAGTCTAGGCATTGTGGCTCATGTCTTTAATCCCAGCACTTTAGGAAACCAGGAATTGAAGACAAGGAATTTGCTGCACAGTGAAATGCTATTTCCACAAAAAAATTTTAAAAATCCCAGTCACTCAGGAAGGTGAGACAGGAGGATTGCGTGAGCACAGAAGTTTGAGATGTAGTGAGCTATGATGATGACACTGCACTGTAGCCCAGGCAGTGGCAAAGAAAAATAAAGTGTCTTATATTAAAAAAAAATCCTTCGTAAGTGGAAATTAAAAAAAAAAAGACGTTATATAGTTATGGAAGCATAGAGGGATATGTAAATTAAAATTTCCTATAGAAAAGAACACTTTTAAAAAATTTAGGTGAAATTCATATAATATGAAATTAACCATTAATGACAAAAAATAAAACTGTCATTATTCACAGATGATAGGTGTAAATATGCTTGTTGAAAACTTAAAATAAGATAAGTGAATTTAGCACAATTGCTACATATATAAATTCAGTATACAAAATCAATTGTATTTCTACACATGTGCAATGAACAACTAGAAAATAAAATTTTTAATGACATTATTTACAATAGCATCAAAAACTTTAAATATCTAGAAAGCTAACAGGCTGGGTGTGTTGGCTCATGCATATAATCCTAGCACTCTGAGAGGTTGTCATGGGTGGATTGCCTAAGTTCAGGAGTTCAAAACCAGCCTGAGCAAGAGTGAGACCCCATCTCTGCTAAAAATAGAAAAACTAGCCAGGTGTTGTGGCTGGTGCCTGTAGTCCCAGCCACTAGGGAGGCTGAAGCAATGGGATTCTTAGCCCTAGAATTTGAGGTTGCTGTGAGTTGTGATATTATTGCACTGTACTCAAGATGAAAAGGAAAAAAAAAAAAAGGAAACCTAACAAAAATGGACAGCATTTCTACACTGAAAACTATAGAACATCTCTGAGAAAAAATGTAAAAGATATAAATAAATGAAGTACTACCCTATGTTCGTTGGAAATACCAAGATTTTCTATAACACTTTTTCTATTGAGATAACTGTTGATTCACATGCAGTTGTAAGATATATATATAGATACTCCGTATCTATGTGGTAACATTTTGTATGACTACAACCTCACCACAAGGAAGTTGCTGCTGATACAACCCACCCATCTTATTAGGATTTCCCCAATTTTTTTTTTTTTTTTTTTTTGCTGTTTTTGGCCGGGGCTGGGTTTGAACCTACCGCCTCCGGCATACAGGACCGACACCTTACTCCTTTGAGCCACAGGTGCCGCCCAAGATTTCCCCAGTTTTAAGTACACTCATGCATACGTGCATGTGTACATATGTGTATATTTAATTCTATGCAATTTCAACATGTGGAGATTTATGCAATCATCACCATGGTAAAGATATGGGGTGGTTTCATTTCCACAAAGTTCCTATGTGCTTGTGCTGGCGTTTTATAATATCCACCTCCTGCGCCTCTTGCCCATCTCTAGCCCCTGATGATCATTAACCTCTTATCCTTGCTTATAATTTTGTCATTTTGAGAACATTGTATTAATGGAATCATATAGTATGCAACCTTCTGGGATTGACTTTTTCATTCAGCATAATTTCCTTGAGAGCCATCCAAGTTGTTGCACATATTAATAGTTAATTTCTTTTTATTACCAAAGACTGCATGTTGTAAAGAACTCTTCTAGATTGAGGTTCTAGGTAAAAGCTTCCCATAACATTTATTAAATGGGCACACTCTCGTATATCCTCTCCTATCCCAACTTTATCCTTCCTTATCCTATCCTACCCTATTCTACTCTATCCTTATCCTATCCTATCCTGTCCTATCCTATCCTATCCTTATCCTATCCTATCCTATCCTTATCCTATCCTATTGTATCGTATCGTATCATATCATATCCTATCCTATCCCATCCTTATCCTATCTTATCCTCTCCTATCCTATCCTATCTTTATCCTATCCTATCCTCTCCTATCCTATCTTATCCTATTCCTATCCTATCCTATCCTTATCTCATCCTTATCCTATCCTATCCTATCCTATTCTATCCTATCGTATGTTATCCTATCCCATCCCATCCCATCCTATCCTATCCTATCCTATCCTATCCCTATTCTATCCTATGTTATCCTATCCCATCCCATCCCATCCTATCCTATCCTATCCCATCCTTATCCTATACTCTCCTTATCCTATCTTATCCTACCTTACCTTATCCTATCCTACCTTATCCTATCCCATCCTGTCCTATCCTACCCTATCCTTATCCCTATCCTATCCTAATCCTTATCCTATCCTACCCTATTCTACTCTCCTCTTATCCTATCCTATCTTATCCTGTCCTATCCCATTGTATCTTATCCTATTCTAGCCTATCCTACCATATCCTATCCTATCCTGTCCTATCCTATCCTATCCTTATCCTATCCTATTGTATCCTATTGTATCGTATCCTATCCTATCCCATCCTTATCCTATCTTATCCTATCCTATCCTCTCCTATCCTATCTTATCCTATTCCTATCCTATCCTATTCTTATCTCATCCTTATCCTATCCTTATCCTATCCTATCCTACCCTACCCTACCCTATCCTATCCTTATCCTATCCTATCCTACCCTACCCTACCCTACCCTATCCCTATCCTATCCTATCCTATCCTATCCTATGTTATCCTGTCCTATCCTATCCTATCCTATCCTATGTTATCCTATCCCATCCCATCCCATCCCATCCTATCCTATCCTATCCTATCCCTATTCTATCCTATGTTATCCTATCCTATCCTATCCCATCCTTATCCTATACTCTCCTTATCCTATCTTATCCTACCTTACCTTATCCTATCCTATCCTTATCCCTATTCTGTCCTATCCTATCCTACCTTATCCTATCCCATCCTATCCTATCCTACCCTATCCTTATCCCTATCCTATCCTAATCCTTATCCTATCCTATCCTATCCTATCCTATCCTATCCTATCCTATCCTATCCTATCCCTCTCAACTCCATTCTAAAATACAACATCAGCTGTAATTTATGAAATTAATTTTATCCATAGTCTGAGAAAAATATGATTTTGTAAGCCATGGAAATGGGTTTACATTTTATTTTTATCTAACAGGAAACCAGAGCAAGAATTATACTGGCTTAATGAGTGATATGAAACCTCCAAGGTGTTGCAAGTGAAATTAGCACAACAGTTTGATTTGGGTGATTCTGAAATGACTAGGCAGGATATAGATAGGAATGGGAACTTCTTTCAGGGCATAAGGACACTCATAGCTTGTCTAATGAATATTGTCTAGAAAGATTGAAAGAAAATAAAGTCTCAAAGAGATTTAATTTCATCTTTCTTAGTTAACCTAAAATTTGCTATCTTAAGATTCAGTGATTGTTTAAAATGTGCTATCAGATCTTTCATGTGAACTGTATTATATTTTAAGTTGTGTTTCTCTATTTTGTACTGAATTTAATATGGTGAACTTGTCAGTCAGCTATGATTGGGTTAAAAGATGGCACCAAGCACCATTTGTTGATATTAGCATGAGTCCTTGTATTCTTCCCCTGCTCCCTTTTGTCCCATGCCAGAAAGATACAGGCTTTACCAAAGAGTATCATCTTTTCTGAGAACAGAGAAATAAATTTTTAGTCAGGAGCATAAAATCTCCAAATAAACTTTCATCATCCAGTTGTGGGAGTGATTATTAGAACATACTGTGTACTAATATTAAGAAGATGCTTTGCTTCTCTAAAATCAGTGGTAAACAAACTAATCACAGCCATGGCATGATTGGGGGATATATATATATGTGATGTGGAAGGGAAGCCATTCCAATGAGAATTACCCCATAAAGGAAGCTTCATGAATATGTTCCCTCCAACTCTGTCTGATTTTGGCTGAATCTTGCTTCAAATGCAAAGCGAATGAACAAAAGAGGACTGGGTGGACCAGGTTAGAAGGTGGGATGAGGATTTAGATCTAGACAAGGGGAAACTTCACCCTGAGAGGCCTGACTTTGGCCCTGGTCCTGCTGGGCCTTTCTCCATGGGGCAAGGAGTCAGTAGCCATGAGAATATAACCACTCAAAGTCTGTTCTCCTTCTCCATGAAGTGAGTTTCATGTCAAAACTGCTTGCTAAATTTTTAGGAATTTGATAAGAAATCCTGTTAACATTTGTAACTTGAAATTTGCTACAGTGGGAATATTTATGATATGCAAATCAATAAATGCTACCAATCCAAGCTCCATTCTCAAGAGTTGATTGTTAAACATTTGCCAGCATGCCACTAGTTATGACCCTAACTCTAACTTAAACTTATTGTGTTTAAGCTTTGGATCATATAATGGTATAAATTATAACAAAGTAAGATTTATTCTAATAAAATAATTTTTATTTTGATATTTTTCTAGTGGTATTGATTCAGCATTCTACATGTAGCAGTACATCAGTTTCCTCAGGGATTAATGTTTATGGGGTTACCTTTTTATTTTTAAAGCCTTTTTATTTTGAAGTGATTATAGACTCATGGGGAGTTGCAAAAGTAGTACATAGAGTCCCACGTGTCTTTCAACTACTTTCTCCCAACTGGCGCTATCTTATGTAAGTGCAGTGTCATATTGACATGAGGAAACTGATCTTAGTGCAATACTGTTAACTAGAATTTAGATCTTATTTATTTCTCACCCATCTTTACATGTATTCATTTTGCTGAGTGTATGTGTGTGTGCTTTTCTGTAGTTTTATGCAATTTGATCCATGGTTTAGTGTTTAAATGCAATCCTTAGAGCCCCGGGGAAGCAGGACTTTGCCTAATTAGCTAATGCCTTTAGGACCTTGCACTCAGCTGACCCAATAATTTCAAGTTAAAAATTTTTTTTTAAATGAAGAAACCCATGTCTTTCTCTAAATTACCTGGATTTTCTGGATAGATAGTCTCAAAGTACCAGAAAGTAACTGTGTCATTAGCTGAACTCAGACTTTTTTTTTTTTTTTTTTTTTTTTTTGGAGACAGAGTCTTAAGCTGTCACCCTACCACTCTTAAGCTGGTAGAGTGCTGTGACATCATAGCTCACAGCAACCTCAAACTCTTGGGCTTAAGTGATTCTCTTGCCTCAGCCTCCCAAGTAGCTGGAACTGCAGGAGCCCACAACAATGCCCGGCTATTTTTTTTTTGGTAGTTGTCATTGTTTTTTGGTAGGCTTGGGCTGGATTTGAACCTGCCAGCTCCTATGTATGTGGCTGGTGCCCTAACCACTGAGCCACAGGCACTGAGCCCTGAGGTCTGACTTTTTAAAGGTGACCTGAAATACCTCTGTGTGGAAGAAGTACATATATTCTTTCAAGAGAAATACAGACATTCCTGGAGGTAACTGGATATAAAAACAATCAAATAATCAATACGTGATACGAAAAATAATATTAAATTAGCACCTAAGCACATAATAATTTCATTACAGAGGTAAAATTGATAACTTTTTTAAATTAATATTTTATTTTCAGCATTATGTAAATTAAAAGTCAATTTATTATCTGAATTCTAAGAAAAAAGTTAAATATTGTTAATAGGTTGCTGTCTAAGTAATTTAATGGCAGTCATTTTCATGAAGTTGCTGTATTCTGAAAGTATGTCATGGAAACAGGATGCTGTTTATATGGGATGTGTTATGCGAGGTTGACAATTAAGTTTGCAAACTTGCCAACATGAGCTCACATTGGCAGCACTATACAAACAACTCAGTAAGATTTCATAACCTTACTATATCAGTGTCTCACAGTTGCATTCATGTGGCTTTGTGGTGGTGTCTTGCTGACTGGTGTTCCTAATTGCTGTTGCATATTTTGTGTGCCATCATAAGAAAGTCAGAGCTTGAATTAGAGCAACAAACAAACATTAAATTCCTTGTCAACCTTAGCAAGAGTGGAAGTGAAATCAGGGACATGTTAGTCTAAGTTTATGAGAATAATGCCGTGAAGAAATAGCAGTGTACAAATGGATTAAACATTTTCTAAGGGGAGAGAACACATTACTGATGAAGAGAGGTCAGGGTGGCCAGTAATGAGCAGAACTGATGAACACACTGTAAAAATCCATTGAATTGTGCGCCAAAATCATCATCTGTGAGAAGCACAGCAGGCCAAGTAAACATCATAGAGAAACAGAAAAATCTGAATTGAAAATCTCGGCCAACAATTTACAGCTCTTGCATCATGACAATGCACCAGCTCACACAGCGCTGTCTGAGAGGGATTTTTTTAGCCAGTAAACAAACAACTGTATTGAAACACTCTCTTTACTCACCAGATATGTCCCCCAATGACTTTTTGCCTTACCAAAAGATAAAGGAAATATTGAAAGGAAGACATTTTGATGATATCCAGGACATCAAGGGTAGTACGACGATAGCTTCGATAGACATTCCAGAAAAAGAGTTCCAAAATTTGCTTTGGAGGGTGGACAAGGCACTGATGTCAGTGCACAGCTTCCCAAGGGGAGTACTTTGAAGGTGACCATAGTGATATTTAGCAATGAGGTAGGGAGCACATTTTCTAGGATGAGTTTGAGAACTTAATTGTCAGAACTCTGGATTTAATGACAAAGTATACCATCTGCAATTATCTGCTGACATATAAACTACAGTAGATCTTATTTCCAATATAATTACATTGCTACTTAATCTGCTTTATTTCAGTCCTTTCTGGATATGAGAGGGATGATTATTTGTGGACAGATCAAAGGAAGAACCTTTTAAATTAACTTACCTAGTTTTATATTGACCTCTTCTGAGCAGGCAAGAAAGTGGTTCACAGATGATCCAGGAGAGAAGCCAGGTTTGTTTTAGTCTAGTACCCTGACTTAACCATCTCACGCTCTCTGACTACAGAAGAGTAAGCTGAGCAGTGAGCTGGGAAATATAATGAGAAATTGCATCAGTTTTACAAATTCTCCTTAATTGGACATTTGCAGCACATATTCATTATTTAGTCGTAATATATAATAATAAATACATGAAATTCAATTGCACCCAGAATTTACATCCAAACAAATTGCAAAGTATTAACATATTTAATATAAATTGTTTTGATGATATATTCTTCCTCATTACTCATGCCAATACTTTTCCATTAAAAAAATAACTTTGACTTGATTGAAATGATAAGCACTTCCTGAATACTTTCTGACTAATTTTAATCTTACATTATTCAAATATGAGTATATTGATTAGACATTATTTCATTACTTTATCTCTTCCCAGTGTAGCTTCTGAAGTCTCGCATTTGTGGTAATTGGGATCATCTGATTAACTGCTTTTCTTTCATTTTTTTTAATATATAATGAGGAATCTAGCTTTCAAATTTCTCAATGTGCTTCCAAAATTATACAAATAAATTTCCAATGTACTTTATAGAAATTAAATACATATGGCCTTTTATATGTTTGTGGCCACTGATGTTAACAGTTTAAAAATGTGCAAATGAAACGAAGCAAAGCATTGGCCCTTTGAGAAGTTTTATATTTATTACACGTTGCTCCTACGTACACTTTCATAGCTGATCTCTTTTCAAAGTGTAAATTGTATTTCACATGAAAAAAATTACTGCTTATTAAGTAGTAGAAACCAATCAAAGTACAGTTACAGGAAGCAGGATAGCAATAAATTAAAATGTCAAGCTTTTAAGTTGTTTTGTTAAAAGCCTCAACATCACCCATGATTTTTGAAATTGACAGTGTCACTTTAGCACCCACTTTTAAAGATCATTTTGAAGCATGAGTTATTTGTCAGGTGTGATTTATTTAAGACAATAAACTTAGATTATTGAGTTGAACAAATAACTGTTTGGATGCCTGCCAAGCATTTAGAGTGAATGACTGAATGTAATGAGACTGGATCACTCGGAGGGATGAATAATCAAAAGCCGTAGGATGAAATTAACATTGTTCAAAAGATATATCTCCTCCGTCTCTCCTTAGTGAGTATTGAGAAATAGGGGAGTGAAAAGCATCATGGGAAACACAGTACTTGCATTCCAAAATAACAGCAGTAAATATACCTTACATTTGCATAATGCATTCCAGTTCACATGTGTGTGATCTTATATTTCATTAGAGCCTCACTTCAAAGTAGTTATAATTGTAACGTCATAGAGGAGAGAAGAAATAATCCAGCCAGGTAAGTGACTTGCTCAAGTTGCGTGGACAGAGGAAGGCAGGGCTAGAGTCGGAATCTAGCTCTGTATCCAGATGAGGCAAAAAGGATTAGAGGAAAAGCATCCATGTGCAATCACCTCCCTTCTGTGTGGATCCTGTTCTGCCAAGTTCCTCACTTTCCTTAGATAAAATGCTTAACATTTCTGATCTCCAGTTCCCTCACTTTTCCTGGACTGCTAAGGATATTCCATGAGATTATCTGGGAAGATAGAATTTTAGAGTCATCAAGATTATTGGTATTGAAAACTAACCACCTGGTTTCCAGTTCCAGCTCCAATTCTGTGTAGATGTCACAGCCTGGGAAAATCGTATAATGCTTTTTGTATCATATTTTCATCATCTGCAAAATAATACCTGTTTCATAGTGTTGTTAGAACAATTAGATGAGCTGAGAGGTGGGGAATGCTGATCATAGTAGTTGGCGTATAGTGAAACTCTCATTATCGTTAATGTGAGGATCACTTGGGAGTCAGGGACACCCCTGGCCTCTAGATCAAGGAAATATAGCTCTAGTTTCCCGGTTCTTTGGCTTGTGAATTTCAAAGTCCTCACTCCTTTTCTGAGATTCTAATTTCTGAGGTTCCTCACCCTCTGAAGATTCCCTCAGTATCCTTCAGTTCTTTTTTTTTTTTCATAGCCCCTGCTCTGTGCCAGGGACCTAGAATGGCACTCCACTGTAATTTTTCCTCCTGAGTTTCTCAAGATGTCTAATCATATAAATCGTATTCCTTGTCAGGGGTGGGAGGGGAAGAGAAGAATTGTACTGCACAGCACAAGGCTGGTTTCCTGATCCTTTTTCCCCTTCTCTTTTTCTTGTACTGTCCTTCCTACATCACCCTTCAGATGTCAAGTTCTTCTCTGCCTTTTTCACTGAGCAGTTACACTCAGCCCAGGTTGATCCTCAGGGCTGCTTTTCCCAGCCCACCAATGTGTCCAGGAGTGGAAACATCCTTCCTTTTACCAAGACCCACTCTCCTTGTGGCTGGCCCTGACAAATGAGCAGAATGCTATTTGACAGACTAGCATGAGGAAATCTACAGACATTGTTCTTACTTGCAATACAGAAATGTTGCATTTGTGGAGGATAAAACATTTACTTTGGCAGTGACTGAGATGGAAGATACAAAAGAGATCAACAGCAGAACTGGAAGAAAACAAGATGAGGAAAGATCCCCAAATCCTTTCCCTGTGGATGGGCAGTGGTCTCTGATATTTCTGCGTGTCTGCCTTCACAGCATTCCACCTGGGCACTCACACAGGGTTCTGCACTTAGAAGAAGGGGCCATGCTTGGTTTAATGTTCTGCTTAATGTTCTCCTTTCCTGAAAATATTAATAACTTTTCACGACAAGTCCCCTTATTTCCTTATTGCACTATCCTGCAAATTCCATAGGTGGTCCTGAGTGTAAGTGTACTGACCATAACTTGGGCTTCATGTTTGTTGAGGAGTATTCATGATATTAAAACAAAAATACTTCTAAAGTCTTAGAAATTGGTTTTATGTGATTTGAGTGAATTGCAGTAGGAAACCATATTTATCAACTGGCACTTAGCCCTTCCTTGCTATTAGGAAAGAGTCTCTTAATAATTATCATTTCTTTTAACTAGCTTTTTAGAGCGATTTGGCTGGGAACTTTATTTCTTCTTTTCCGGCTGCCTGGTTGGTTTTATAAGATAGTAAACTTGTAGGCATTACAAGTTTGGCTGCCAGTAAGAAGCCAAGGGGGTGTTTGTTTGCTGTGTGTGGTGTAGAAGAGTAGGATTTAAGACATAATGGCCTGTAGCAGAGTACAAAATATGGGCTACAATTTTTAGTCAGCAGATGGGAAACCGAGGTTTATTGTTGCTGAAGCTGGTGAAGGCAACTTCCGAGAAGGCTTAGACAGAATAAATATTTCCCCCTGAATAGCAGAGTTTTTTAATATCCAGATTTTCACTTAGCATTTGGCTTTTAATTATTTAGATATTTTTGGATCTGATTTAAGACTTTAAGATTCTTCTTATGTATTACAATTCAGGGGCCAGAAATTGACTCCCATGCACAAAATGACAAGACTTTAGTAGCTCTCAAATAACTAAAAAGAATGGGCACAGAAAGGATGGGAGAACTTCCAGACTGGTCATCTATGTCAAGACATTCTATGTCCCTGAGTCACTAGTCCCAAACTTGTTTTCTTCTAACCCTGATCTGTGTTTCTGTGGTTGTGGCTCCCATACTGAGGAAGATGGGGAAAATTCTGAGAAAACAGCATTTTGTCAAGTATAAAATAATTTATACACTAACGAACTTATTAAACATTTACCTAATCAGGAAAGATGATAAGAAATAGTAGTTTTAAAGTATCACACTTTTTTTTAAATAGTAGAAACTCTTTCTTTAAATGTATGCTTTTATGGCAGTCCAGTGTAAACGAAAATTGACCTGTTCTTCTGAAACTGGGATCAAGTTCCTGAAGTGTTGATCTTCTCACTTTATTTCCTCTAATAATTCTTCCCTCCAGCTCCACTGTGCACAGCCTGTCAAGTGCATCTGAAAACTCTGGAGGAACCTCAGCCTTTTAAGACCCCAGTAGAAAACTACTGCTATCAATAGGCATTCTTAGTTCATTATTCAAACTAAGAAATGTTCCAAAGAAAGAAAGTGAAGAAAACTAGTGTTGTTTATTCATATTTAAATGATAAGGCACAAAAGAAACCGAACAAAGACAATGAAAGTATGTGTGCCATGTACAATGGCACTTGGAGAGAGCTTGAATTTATAACTCAGATGTCACCAAGAAAATAGTGGCCCTCTTCCCATAGGTTCTAAACAATTTAAGAGATAAAAAGGTAAAGATGAAGGCCGGACGTGGTGGCTCACACCTGAAATCCTAGCGCTCTGGAAGGCTGAGCCTGGAGTATCTCTTGAGCTTAGGAGTTCAAGACCAGTCTGAGCAAGACTGAGACCTTATCTATATTAAAAATAGAAAAAAACAAATAGTGAGCACTATGGTGGGTGCCTGTAGTTCCAGCTAATTGGGAAGCTAAGACAGCAGGATTTCTTGGACCCAGGAGTTTGAGGTTGTTGTGAGCTAGGCTGATACCAGGGCATTCTAGCCTGGGCAACAATGTGAAACTCTGTCGGAAGGAAGGAAGGGAGGGAGGGAGGGAAAAGAAGGAAGGGAAAGGAAGGAAGGCAAAGGAAGGAAGGAAGGAAAAATGAAGATACATTTTTATATTTTTATTATCAGTAACAGCCATGTGTAAGCTTGCTGAATAAACCCAGGTTATTGCTATGGGTGGTGCAGGAGAGTAGGATTTAAGACATAATGGCCAGAAGCCAAGTACAAAATATGGGCTACAGTTTTTAGTCAGCAGATGGGCAACCAAGGTTTAATGTTTCTGAAGCTGATATAGGCAACTTCTGAGAAGGCTTAGACAGCCAAGGACATCTGGTTGCAAGTCCCCTCTCATGGTATGGGGGAGCAGGGCATGTCTTGGTTCTTGGCGCTGAGTCTCACTACCAAGAGGAAGAATGAGCATTGCTAAAGATACTGACCGTTATTTCCAAATCTACCCATCAACATAGCCACCCTCAACTTCCCCTAGAGGATAGATGAGAAGGGGGGCAGAAGGTGGCAAGGAGGTCCATAAGAGACCTCTCTTAATGTGAAGAAAGCAGAGCATGGAGAAGAAATAGGCACTGGCAGTGCACATATTTAACAGGAGAATACTGGGAAATAAAGGGCACCATGCATTAATGGACACTCGTACTCTATGCCTCACTGCTAGAGGATAACGTTTATGATGTAGATACCTTGTGGTCATAGTGGAAATGAATTAATGCAAGAATTGGAATATAATTACTTACAATTTTGAGCTAATTGTTATAGTATACTTTGGTTTTGGACTAATTACACATTTCTGAAATTTTTGAGTTTAATAGCCCACCTTTTAGGAAAAAAAAAGATTATACGACATGAGACATTTCTTAAGAACTCTGCAAGTAACAGACTTCCACACTGCAAAAAGTCCTGCCCCTACATTCATATGCAAGAAGGAAGTTAATTTGTTAGTTATGAACATTATTGAGTATTGTCCAAATGACAAATCCATTTATAGCCTGGGTAGAGAATGTAATGCAAACAAACAATGAAGATAATCTTGACTTCTTTTTAAAAGAAAATAATTACTTATATAATAAGGAGCAGCTTCTTGGGAACATCTGAACTTGAAATTTTTAAATTATTAATTGAAATGCCATTGGCATTAACATCACATTCTAGACATTTTATTCTAGACTTAAATGAGTGTATGACATAACACTGACACAATTATGTTTCCCCAGGGTAACTCAGAGATCCCTTTTCTCCCCCCATCTTGAGCTATGAGAGTCTCTATAAAGAGACTGGGGGTAGGGGTCCATCCACACATCTCATCATCGGCAACCAAGGCAGAATTTATACCTTTTAGAATCTTTTACTATTCTTCATGAGCTCAGAGTTAGTAGAGTGTTGGCACTTAAAGGGGGAAAGATTTATATGATCTGAAGAGAAGCCAGAGTATGTAATGTTGGCACTTAAGAGAGATAATCACCACTTATTTTTTTATACCATCTTAATCTTGTCTTTAGTTACTAAGTTTTTATGTTCTGCTATCTTGGTACTAGCTGACCCTGGAGGGACTGCCCCTTCTAAGATGAGCTAATTACTAGAGATAGTAAGTGATTCCCCAGTGAGTGCATCTATCAGACGCAAATCAAGCAATCCTCAGTCCATACCCCACCACTTGTGTCACTGGGTTCTCACGCTCTGAAGATGGAAGGTAAAGCAACTCCATCTTGGATGCTAATTGGCTATGCTGACTTCTGATTAACTGTCTTTCTGGGAATGCCTCTAAAATTTCTACTTTATCTGCTATTACAGCAAATCCTGCCCTTAGGCAGATTCATACAGCATTCAATTGTCCTGCACATTCTTTCCCTATGGTATATAAGCCCAGGGTCTGGAGGGTAATGGTGCAGGGATCCACCAACTTGTCCTGGCATACCACCACTAGAGACCTGCAATCTGTCCCTATTAAATTTCTTCCTGAGAAACTGGATCTGTAAACCCTTTTCTTCAGCCTCTCAGCTTCTTCAGACTTTGGGAGTAGATTTGCATAGACCTGCCAATGTTGGAACAATGCCACCTGGCCTAATCTTCCCCAGGGCCAGGTACCAGACAACTCGGAACAGTTCTGATACTCTCAGAGCCTGCTGATATTATTCACACTAGCTGATCCTAAACCTCTTTACCCTGCCTTGCCTGTTCCTTCCCATGGAAACCAGCATCAAGCTCTTTGCTATATTCTCCCCTTGTTCCTTCTGTCTCCTGGCTGACAGTGATGTTTCTCCATGTAACCCTGTATGGAATTCAGTGCCTTCTGTTTATAGGGATCTGTGAACATTTAAAAAAAAGAAACTTCTTCCTGCCTGACAATCATTTCTATGTCTCTGTGTTTTACCATAACTGATTTTAGAAATCCTGTTTATCCCTAAAATAAATGCCTTTTTGTAGTGAACGACTTGCTTTCATATATATTCATGTCAAAATTCAGGATTCTATAAAATTAGATATTATTATGCTCATTTGACAGACCAAGTAACTGAGGTTTAGTATAGCAGAGCCCTTTTGGACAAAGCTCCACCATACCATAGAAAATAAATAGGTTTTGGGAGCAGTAGAGATAATAGTGCTCATCTTTTTATTGATTAATCTGTAAAGTGAGGCCAAGAATACCTACTTTGGAGATGTTATGAAGATTAAAAATAATTCTATCAAGTTCTATGTTTTCTTTTATTCCTGCTTCTATCACGTTGGTCAAAGTCTGTTCTATCCTGCCCATTTTTTCTTTCTTCTATCCATCTTGCGAATGGCAATTTTATTGTATCAGTCTCTTGTTTAAGAGTTTACAGACCTGAGACTTCAGCATCTGGTTAAGATGGAGTGGTTTTCTGTAGGTCAACTATTAACTGAAACTGCAGAGGGGGTCTGGTTGTTCACTCACCACACAGGAAGCCAACTAGTGAGGCAACCAGAATTGCCAAGAAAGAAAGGAATTTTTCCTATGGATAATATCCCCTGGAAGACTAAGGGAGGAGCCTCAAATCTATCTCCCTAACTGAGGAAGAGTAGGGAGTTTCATAAAGGGTTAGGAATGTGAGCAACTCAAAAGTCCAAAGACTCACCTGAGACTCAAGACAAGTTCCAGAACCTTATAAGATTAAAAACAAGTTATTTACTTCCAAGGTACAATGGTGGGTGGTACAGGCATGGGAGTAAAAAGTCTCATTCCAAAAGGGAGAAATCAGACAAAAGAAAAGGACTCTGTGCTCCACATCCTGGGCACACTGGTGCAAACCCCCAACCCCTATGGAGTCTTGGGCAGCCCCGCCTCCTGGCTTTCCTGGGTGCAGCCCATGTGGCCACTGTTGCAGATTGGAGTCTGGTGCCTGTGGTTTTTCCAGGCTGAGGGTGCACACTGCCAGAGGCTCCTCCATTCTGGGGTCTGGAGGATGGTGGTCCATTTCCCACAGCTCCAGTAGGCGGTTACCCAGTGGGGGTTCCACATGGGGGCTCCAACCTCACATTTTCCCTTGGCATTGCCCTAGTAGAGTCTCTCTGTGGGGGCTTCAGCCCTGTAGCAATCTTCTGCTTGGGCACCAGGCCTTCTCTTCTGCAGACTTAGCAACAAAAGCTCATGTCTTGCATCCTCTGGGGCTGTGGCCCAGCTATACCTTGAGCCATTTGAGCCATGTCTGGAGGTGAAGCAGTGGAGGTGCAGAGAGAGTGGCCTCCTAAGAAGGCACAAGGTAGTGATGCCTCAGACCTGGCACCCCCCACACCCAACCATTCAGTCCTTCTAGGCCTCTGGGCCTGCAGTGAGAGGGGCAACCTTGAAGACCTCTGAAATGCCTTTGGGGACTTTCCCCTTGTCTTGAACATCACCTGCTTCCTTCTGGTCATGCTCAGCTGTCTGGTCAGTGGTTGCTCTGCAGCCTGCTTGGATTCCTCCACTGAAAAGCTCTTTGCTGCCTGGCCAGGTTGCAAATTTTTAAAAGTTTTATGCTCTGCTTCCCTCTGGTTTATAAATTCCACCTTTAAGTCATTCTTTTTCTTTTGTATCTGATTGTAGGCTGTTAGAAGCAGCCACACCACTTCTTGAATGCATCGCTGCTTAGAAATTTCTTCCACCGGACACAGTAGATCACCATTTTAAGTTCAGCCTTATACAAACACCCAGGATGTAGACACCATGTGGCCAAGTTCTTTGCTAAGGCATAACAAGGGTGACCTTTGCTCTAGTTCCCAGTAAATCCCTCATTTCTGTCTGAGACCTCATCAACCTCACTTTACCTGTCCACATATTTCTATTGGTATTCAGTTTATGACTACTTAACAAGTTTGTAAGGAGTTCCACATGTTCTCCCATCTTACTGTCTTCTGAGTCCTCCAAACTTTTTCCAACCTCTGCCCATTACCTAGTTCCAAAGCCACCTCCATATTCTTAGATATGTTTATAACAACACCCCATTTCTCAGTACCAATTTTCTGTATTAGTCTGTTGCTATGAAGGAATCTCTGAAGCTGGGAAATTGATAAAGAAACAAGGTTTATTAGGCTCGTGATTCTTCAGACTGGACAAGAAGCACAGTGCCAACATCTGCTTCTGGTGAAGACTTTGGGGAACTTCCAGTCAAGGTAGAACCTTGGTGTGTCACATGGTGAGAGAAGGGGTGAGAGCGAGGAGGGGGCCATGGTCCCTTAAACAATCAGCCATCCTGTTAACTAATATAGCTCCACAAAGAGAGAAAGCAGACTCACTCATTATTGCAGGGAAAGCCCCAAGCTGTTGTCTATGGGAAAGAAGCCATACTCTGTAAAATAATTTAAGGAGGTTTATTTTGAGTCAAATTTGAGGACCTTGACCCAGAGCTATACCCCAAAAGCCTTGAGCAATTGGACTCCAGATGGTGGGGTTACAATTGGATTTTATACATTTTGGAGACACAGGGATTACAAGTGAGGTTATAAGTCAATATGTATAAAGAAAACATACATTAGTTTGGCCCCCAAATGTGGGACATCTGGAAGCAGGAGCTTACAGGTTGTAGGTGGGTTTAAAGATTCTTTAGTGGCTGAAAGAGTTAGGCTCTGTCTAAAAGACCAGGAGTCAGTGAAAAGGAATGCTTAAGATAAAGGTCTGCTAATTAGAGACAAAGTACCAGAGCCTTGTAGGATGAAAAACAAGTTATTTACTTCCAAGGCACAATGGTGGGCGGTACAGGCATTGGAGTAAACATTCCTATTTTAAAAGGGAGAAATCAGCCAAAAGAAAAGGACTCTGTGCTCCACATCCAGGGCAACAGACTCAAGTGGTTTGCTGTGTATGTTGAGGACCTAGATAGGTCTTGCATAGCCTGTAAGTGAGTCACAGAGGACATCTCTAAGAAGGGGAAGGGGCGTGATGAAGCATGTCTGATGTCCTTTCTCATGGTTAGCAACTCAGTTTTAGGGATTTTCTTGGCCAAGAGGGAGTCCAGTCATCACTAAGGCATAAGATTTTACCTTAGTTTCCACTGTTCATGAAGATTATGCTCCAAACACCGACCACAAGACCCCACCTTGCCTCCCTGGCATCAGACCTCATGTCCTTCTCACATTGCTTCCCAATAGTCCCCTAAATTTTTAGCTCCTTTGTCTTGCAGAAATTCTGCCTTTTATGGGAAACATTTTTTTTTTGAAAAAGGTCAAATAATTAGTTAAAAGTTACAGACAGGGTTTTAGTAGTCAAACCCTTCTGGCCTGGGAATCCAAAACAGAAAAGCTGTTGGGAGTATGTGTCTAGATAGGGAGGTCATCCTGTGTTTGTTCATGGAGCTGGTTACGTGATGATCTTTTCAAGAATAAATAAAAATCCAGGTGAAATGTAAACTCTTGAATTTATTTATTTATGTATTTATTTTTTTTGAGGCAGAGCCTCAAGCTATCATCCTGGATAGAGTGTCGTGGCATCACAGCTCACAGGAACCTCCAATTCCTGAGCTCAAGAGAGTCTCTTGCCCCTGCCTCCCAAGTAGCTGGGACTATAGGCGCCCGCCACAACGCCCGGTCATGTTTTTTTTGGTTGCAGCCGTTGCTGTTGTTTGGCGGGCCCGGGCTGGATTTGAACCTGCCAGCTCAGGTGTACGTGGCTGGCGCCTTAGCCCGTTGAGCCACAGGCACCGAGCCTAAACTCTTGAATTTAAAGTCAGCAATGACTTGCTGAAGAAAGCAAGGTTTAAAGAAAAAGGTTAAAGGGTGGCGCCTGTGGCTCAAAGGAGTAGGGTGCCGGCCCCATATGCCGGAGGTGGAGGGTTGAAACTCAGGCCTGGCCAAAAACAGCAAAAAAAAAAAAAAAAAAAAAAAGGAAAGAAAAATAAAAAAAAATGTTAACGATTCCCAAGAGGACCCAGCTGTGGATAGGTCTGAAAATAATCTGTAACCAGTGTTCCCAGGAATTGCTGGTTCTGGGCACAGGCAAGGGGCTTGCAACAGGGCAGCCATCCCTCCCCCATAGAGGCGGAAGGGTAAAATTGAGAGTGGGGAATGTGTGATAGAGGAAATGGCCTGAAAAACTAGCAAATATATATATATATATATTGGCCGGGGCCAGGTTTGAACCCACCACTCTGGTATATGGGTATATGGGGCCGGTGCCCTACTCCTTTGAGCCACAGGTGCCGCCCACAAAAATGTTTTTTGTCTGTTTCAATTTCAAACTCTTTTTGGAAACTGAGACCTGCATCCCTGCCTCCGAAGGTGATCAGGAGGGGCAGAGTGTTTTGTTCTTTTGCACTACGGAAGGTTGGCCTGGGGTTGGTACCTGGCTGACTGGCTGAGGTGGGAGGTGCTAAAGTGGTGAGATTGCAAGCTGGGGGTTGGCCTCTCAGGTTAGCTGAGGTCAATGTTTTTTCTTTGGCAGAGAAGGGACAATAACAATCATGAACTGTAGTTGCATGACAGTAGGCCTCCCTTTGAAAAGCTCTATGTTACTACTATGTCCAGGAAAGATGAATATTTTGAGCTGAATAGTCTGCCATTTTTCCTCCTTTGCCAGCAAAGTAATACATTTTCCTTTCCTTCTTTTCAGAAACCACTTGTTCTTGTTTTTGTGATATGACCTGGAGAACAAGTGCTGAGATTTCCATAAAGGGTTGAGAACAGATAAGCTTTGCCCGGGAAGTAGGCCCTTCTGGAGGACAGAGACATCATACTGTTTGTCAATCTAAAATGGCTAAAGAGACAAAACCAGAGTCTTGAGGGTTTCCAAACAAATGCCACTCATATCCATTTTGTTCCCAAATTCTAAAATTATACCATGTAGAAGACTACAAATCAAAATCTGAAAATGTCTGAAATGCAGATAAGAAGTTTTTGGTTTTGTAGAACACAGAAGTTAGATTTCAGGACCTGGCAGGGTTTGGGGTCTAGTTAACAAATTACATTCTCAGCTGGAAGCCCTGGGGCACTAAATCTTATGTACAACAGCAAGCCAGAAATAGATTGAGCATTATCTAAAAGCAACCCAGCCTTAATTTAGCTCAATCCCTGATAGAAATTAAGAGGATTTGCTCTCACTTTGTCTAGAAAAGAAAAGAATGAGTTCTGATGAAGATAACATCATCCAGAGCTTTTGCAATTGTCAGAAACAATGTCTAGTATTTATTCAAAAGCTACTAGCTACTAGATGGGATGGGATGATATAAGCACA
Source organism: Perodicticus potto (assembly GCA_963574655.1). Taxonomy (NCBI): domain Eukaryota; kingdom Metazoa; phylum Chordata; class Mammalia; order Primates; family Lorisidae; genus Perodicticus; species Perodicticus potto. The sequence continues at coordinate 2,032 of CAUYRH010130010.1, read as the reverse complement.
AATCAATACTATACAGACAAACAAACAAAAGGACAATGCAAACAATCTCACAGGTGTGCTAGATATTAGAATTATCAGGCAATGACTTTAGAATAACTACTTACTAAGTTTAAGAAAATAGAATAGAAATTGAACAATTTATTAGAGAATTGGAATCCTTTCAAAATAATGAAATGGAAGTTATTGACTTGAAAAAATACAATATCCACAATTAAGAACTCAATAAATGGATTTAACAGCAGATTAAACACACCAGAAACAGAAGTAGTGAACTAAAAGATTAGCCAAGAGAGAAGATTTTTTTTCTCTAAAGCACAGAGAAACACCAGAAGGAATTGCTGAAATTCTTGGTGGTTCATATCAACAAACTCATTAATTTGGATTGGATAATTAAGGCAATGTATTAATTCTAACCTTGTCAAATGGGTTGACGTATACCCCTCAATGTCTGGGAAATAAGAAAGGAAGAATATTTGAAGATAACTCATAGTTTTGAAAACTTTGGAGAAATGTCTTATTTGGAAAACAAATTGTTTTCATACCTCAAAGTATTTGTTTTATACTAAAATATAATGTTTAATTTAAATCATTTTTATTTATTAATTAAAACAGACCCTTGAACACCGGTGGTTATTAAATAATTCCTGCATGTTCTTTATAGTAACAAAGCTAGTATAATATAAAGAAAATTGCTCAAGTTTCAGAATCAGAGACACATCAGCTTCAACCATAGCGTGATGTAGGGCAACTTACTTAACTAATCTTGGTTCTGGTTTTCTCATATAAAAATTGGGATAAAGAATACCTCCTAAAGCATTTGTGAGAAGAAAATGAGTTCATTGTGTGAACTTTTCTTGGCCCGTAGCTGGAATGGAATAAGTAATTGAATTAATTCATGTATTATTTAGTAAGTAAATTAAATTTAATTTTAACTTCCTTAATCCATACTTTTAACTTCATCTTACTTGGAATTAGGATGGTTTTATGAACGTGGGTTGCATTGATGTCACCAGTTTGTACTATCATCCAAATGATAGGTTGGCAAACTTTTTCTATAAAAGGCCAAGTATTAAATATTTTAGGCTAGTGAGGTTACATATGATCCCTGTCACATATTCTTCTGTTTTTTTTCTTTTAAATATATTTTACACACTTAGGTCTTAGGCTGTATATAAAGAGGCAGTGCCAAATTTAGCTTGTGACCAAAATTTGTTAGCCCCAGATTTAAATCTTTTGCATTTAATATATTTTATTTCTGCATTTAAAATACAAATTACCAATCTCCTCAAAGCTATAGAATGATTTTTAAAAGTTTGTATTTCCTGGATAAAATTTAGATTATTATCAATTAATGTAGTAGAGAAAATAAACTTTGCTTCAGGGATATTTCAGCGATTTTCAGAAACACCGACTGGAATAACCAAAGATGGTAATTTTTCCTTCTGTCTTCCAAACAAAGACTTTTATAAGCTTAGGCACATCTTTGGAAACAAGGAAGTTTGTATTTTGTTTGATTAGAAAATGTGAATTCTTCAAAGGTGCTTCTGTTAGTCTCATAGGTATACACATTGATTAAGATTTCTTATTAACATACAATCATCTCCAAATGTTTCCACTTAATTGCTTTTTATTTCAGTTAAGTACCAATGTTCTTTATTCTCACAAGTAGTTTAATTAGCATGGAAGGTCACTGAGAGGTGTTGAGGCACAAACTTGCCCAGAGGAAGTAGTTGATGCCTCGCTGGCTTCTAATTATAGATATCCTAGAATTGCAGAGTCAAAGAGAGTTTAGAGAGGAGGAACAATAATAAAAGAGTTAGAAGTGAACAAGAGGCACCCTGTACATCAGAAGAACAAATGCTCAGCTCCTATTTTTTTTTTTTTAAGACAGAGCCTCAAGCTGTCACCCTGGATAGAGTGCTGTGGCATCACAGCTCACAGCAACCTCCAATTCCTGGGCTCAAGCGAGTCTCTTGCCTCCGCCTCCCAAGGTGCTGGGACTACAGGCTCCTGCCACAACGCCTGGCCATTT